>AYJT01006195.1:0-14216 GCA_001278415.1 Ocimum tenuiflorum | reverse complement strand
ATCACCAACTGCCCTTTGTAGAGCAAGGTGTCATGCACCCAAGTGTAGTTCTTAAGGGCTGAATGACCTGATCATATTGCCACGATAATTTTTGAAAGGGTCGGATCCGCGGTGACTTTTCGTCGCAGCTGGGCCTCATCGGACCAGACGGCCATAGAGACTGCTGCCAACTTCCCT
The DNA here is from genome assembly GCA_001278415.1 of Ocimum tenuiflorum. NCBI lineage: Eukaryota > Viridiplantae > Streptophyta > Magnoliopsida > Lamiales > Lamiaceae > Ocimum > Ocimum tenuiflorum. The sequence continues at coordinate 14,039 of AYJT01006195.1, read as the reverse complement.
CTGCGTCCCTACGCGACAGTGCATCGGCAGCGCAATTAAGTCCACCTTCCTTGTACACAATAGAAAATTCGTAACCGAGCAGCTTGGATGCCCAATTTTGTTGTGCTGGGGTCATTAGCGCTTGAGATAACAAGTGGCGTAAGGCGCGCTGGTCCGTTTTTACAATGAAGCGACGGCCCAACAAATAAGGCCGCCAATGTTGTACTACCAACACTAAAGCCATCAATTCTTTTTCATAAACTGATTTGGACAACAATCGCCCTTGAATTGCTTTACTGAAATATGCTATGGGATGATTTCGTTGCATGAGAACCGTGCCCACACTTGTCCTGGACGCATCACGTTCCACCACAAAGTCCTCGGAGAAATTCGGCGTCGTTAGGATGGGGGCCTCCGTTAGGGCCTTTTTGAGTGCTTCAATTGCCGCTGCCGCGTCTAGGGCCCAATTCCATTTTGCTTGGGCCTCCGAAACCTTGGTGGGATCCATGCTGACTCCTTCACGGGAAACCACGTGGCCTAAATATTCAACCTCTTGCCTGCCCAAAGTGCATTTTTTTGAGTTAATAACCAATTCATGAGTTTGAAGAATGTGAACTACCTGACGGAGGTGGGTGAGATGGTCTTCCCAAGATTGACTATAGACGAGAATGTTGTCAAAGAAAACTAGCACGAATCATCAGAGGCGGGGGCGAAATATTAATTAGTCTTCGGAGTCGACCATGGATTCGAACCTTCGAACCTCGGACTTGAGCCGGAAAGTCTCGACCCTCCAACTATTGTCGAGCCATGACCCTCTGATCGCTATCAATCTCTAAACTAACTTTGAATAGAATGAATGTTTAAATTTCTGGCGTCTTGCCTTCAAAATTAACTATTCAAGATAAAAAAATAAAAAAAAAAGAGACAAAAGAAGAAAACATCACAAATTAAATAGAAATAAAAAGTAAAATAAATAAGTTAGAAAAATAAACTTACTCAATGCTTTGGAGCTTGGTGTTGTGGTGGGCTTGTGTAGTTGAAAACGATGAGACTCGAGACAGAGATTTTTTTTTTGTTTAATGAGAGCTGTGTAGTTTCTTTCTAAATTTTAGTAAGTTATTATTGTTTTTTAATATATACTAAAAACGTGTTTCACTTTCTTTAAGTGAAACAACACTTTCACCCTTTGACTTTTTCTTAACTTTCTCTCGCCTAGTTTTCTGCTTCCTCCATTTCAGTTGCAGGCAAGCAGCACAGAGCAAGAATCATTCGGCAGCTGTAGGTTGGGGGGCTAACCCAAAATCATTCGGGCGACTCCATAAGAAAAGTAAGAAAATTTCTTGGTTAGGGGGGGCTTCAGAGCCCCCGCCCCTACCTAGATCCGCCGGTGTGCACAACTATGAGATAGCATGTTTATTGCCATAAAGGCATAAACCCTTATGGTCATAGAGTAGCTCCTTAAGACCAGATAATCACTCTCAAATTCATAACATGGACACTATTTGGATTTTATCAGAATCGCAGCCATGACTATCAAGCCTTTAGATGAAATGAGAAACTTAAAGAGAAAAAAAAGGGTAAATGCATCGAGTCACAGCTCACAGTATTAATCGCTGTGTGCTCCGACACTGGATACACTCAGATAATAGAAGTGTCCATATATTATACAATTGAATAAAAAGTACAGGCCAACAGGAGACAGTAGAATGGAAAGATTTCTCAATAGATTTAAGTAAATTATAAAACTAGAACATTTGTCTTCCTGTGCTAACAACCATATTAACAGAACATTGAGATATCTGACCCTTCCAACTCACTCACTTAAGCTGGCTTGTCATTATCAGCTCAAGTATATATAAAAGGTAATGGAAATTTCTATAAGCATGTATAGAGCTGCTATTGGAGCATTGGTCTTGCAGTGACTCATATCCATATCATGCACAAATATATATATATATATATATATATATAAAATCAGGATTATACCAGCACTACTCGTAATTCGCAAACCTATATATATTTAGCATTCATCGAGAATTTAGAATCAACGGATTTTATGCAAGGAACTCTCGTTTTGATTTTAGCAAAACGATGTGCTGCTACATGTTACTGCATGCAATACATTTTCTCTATTTGGGGTTGTTTCTTTGTACAATCTGCAGGCTGATGCACACAATTAAAAATATATTTAATAAAAAATTCATATATATTTTCAATGATCTTTATAAAATATATTTAATTTTTCCATCAATATCATAATTTAGTATAACTAACTATATCTATATTAGAAATTATTACCTACACATTCAACTACATCTATAAAACTTAATCAAAATGAGCAGAATGAATACAAAATTTACAAAACAAGTGCTTTAATGTAAACTTAGTAGATAAATATTAATTATAAAAGAATTTCTTTAGCATACTGATCTAAAAGTACTTTCATGGGAGATTCATATTGGGTATATTTAAAAAACATGACTAAAAATTATATTAGATGTTTAAATAATATTTTCTAGAAGATAATTTAGATTAGGGTGGCAATTTATGACACAATCTGATAACTCGACATGAATCTGTATGATGAATTCGGGTTTGGATTTAGGTTTATCGGCTATGGATCATTATCGAATCGATCCGAAAAGAATTCGAAAATTTCAGGTGTCTGATATGGATTGGATCGTATCCGTGTTTGATATGCATATCCATTATTTATCCGTTAAAAAATTCATAATTAATTTTAATATGTTATGATAGATTGATATTATATTAGGTTTATTATTTTGAAGTCATTACATTTTTAAATTTATATATACATTATACACAATTTATTAGGGCTCACTAGTGTTGTTTGATTTGTGTTTGAAATTCTGAGTTGAATGTTTAAATTTTAATATTAATATTGTTTTAGCATATTAAATTTTTTTATCCGATACTCAAAAAATATTGAATTCTTATTTGCTTTATCGATTGGATAATTATTGGATTCTTAACAGATTTGTGTGGAATTCGTGGGTGTTCTGAATATTTGAACTTAATGAATCAAATACAGATACAAGCTACACATTTCATTAACGAATCGAATAAGACCTTAATTGGAACACCAACGAATCGACTCGATAACAATTCGATCTACACAATTTACACCCCTTATTTAGATATCCAAATGTATTATTTATGATTCACAAAAATGTTATTCATAGCTCACAAAAATATAAAATAGAAAATGTTCTCATACCCGATTCCTATCACAGATATATGACTCTTTGTGCTGGGCATCGCACTCAAAGTAACTGTCACTCATTAACCTTTGCTTAATTACGAGTCTACTTTTCACGTCGCAACATCAGTTCAACTATGATCTGCGTGTGGTTTTGATTTGGATATATAATTCTACATGTTATTTTATTAAAGGCTGCTCCAAAATTTTGACCGGAAAATATTGGCAGCTCATCAGAACCTCTGTATATAATAGAATTGATTGATTCATATTTGATAACTTCCAGAATAATTTTTTATAACTCCATTTTTTCAGAGCACATCCAAATAATTGCTTTTGATATACATAAATCATAAACGGGAAACGTAGTATCCATAACTACGATTTGGATCCTCCATTATGTTATTGTGTTATACTTGATATTATATGTTGGACTTTTTCCTCTTTATTTAATATATAACTTTAATTTTTTATAGTTTGGCTTAGTTTACAATTATTAAGTAGGGTTTATAACTCCAAATCATGATACATAATAATTATTATTAGAATATAATGCAAAATAATTGCTTTTTAATAAATGAAAATTAACAACAATTAAAAAATATTATCTTAATCAGGAACGCTAACTTTATGATCCGGAATTAATGGCTTCACCATCTGCATCTCGATCTTTTATTGCTTTAGATTAATCTAGAAATATTTCTAATTTATTGTAACGAGCATAATTAATGCATCTCGATTTCAATTCATAATATTATTTTCTTTCTTTTTTCGTTTTTTGAGTTGGAAAATTTATATTTTCTTCTACATATATTGTGTTACATTGTTCCGATTATTGATATGTGTATTAATTAAGGGTGATGAATTAAGACAAAATCATTTCTTATTATGATGACATTGTGTAACATGAGATTTGGAAATTTATCTGGTAGTATATTATACTTCATGTAGTCAAATGTCAACGATAAAAGCACGAATTTATTATCTGAAAACGCGGATGTGATTTGTAGGGGAAATGTTGAAATACACGTTAAATTTGAATAACGATTTGAAGGAAGAATATTTTGACACCACCAACATCAGCAGGAAAACAACAGGAACGAAAAATGGATATGCTGCTGCGTATGACGAGATACCATGAAGCAAGCTGGAGCATAAACGAAGATAAAATAGAAAGAGTCCAAACAGAGAAATTAAAAACAAAAACAAAAAGAAAAAGAACAGGAATTGCGATCGAAATTGCAGCCACTTTGACATCATTTGTATACGAGGTTAAGAAGCTTCTTCCCATTGACTTCCAATTTTATATTATATTGTACTGAAGTTATAATCCTTCCTTCACACATCAATGGAAATTAATTCTGGTAAAATATAGTTTGTTTCTTACATGATATTATATACAGCTAGTCCACATGCCATCACATCATATGAGCAAATTTGAAGGTCTATATATTCATCGGCGAGTCAAATATGTTGGTGTATATATAGGAGAGTTGTGTGCTTCGTTTAATGATATCTAATAAATTCATCTATCTCCGTATTCGAGAAATATTCTCTTTCATTAATCTCGTCATATCTCTTGATCAGTAAGCAATGTGGTGTCGTCGCTTTGTTTTTGTAGCACGGGCATTGCTTCTTTTGGCTTCTTCTTCATCATTGGCCTCTGCTCGAATAGTAGAACACACATTTGATGTAATTGTTTTCTTTTAAATGATTCTGCGTTTTCGCTTCTTTTCAAATAAAATTGAAATATATATGTATCATGCACACGGTTATATTTCATGCAGACTTTATATAGGACTCGATATACCCAGAGTCATGAAGTTGCTGGAGCTGTTTCTGGGAGAAAAAAAAGTTTATCATTTTATTAACTCATATCCCGCACTAAATCATTACAACGTGCACCTATAACCGCCCCTTCATAATTATATAATTTAGTTGCTAGTCCTGAACATTCATTTTTTTTTTTTTATCTTTTCCTTGTATACTAATTAATGCGCAGAAGGCGATCAAATAAATAAATAAAGCTCAAGTTATTCATTTTGTCAAATCTTTGAAAGCTCTACTTTATTTAATTTACGTGTTTAATGTGTTGAATTGCAGGTTAAAAATCTTACTCTAAATAGGCTATGTCAGGATCAAGTTATTACCGCAGTGAATGGCTGTCTTCCAGGACCAACTGTTGTAGCCCAAGAGGGTGATACACTTGTTGTCCATGTTAATAACAAGTCACCATATGATGTAACCATTCACTGGTATGTCATACGAAATTGAATAAATATTTTGAAGCTCCCTAATTAAACGAGTTAAACTTAAGTTCTGTGATATTCGACCTCTAAGCACGTGAACAAGCTCATTAGTAAAAAATAGTAGAAAATATAAAATTGCTAATTTTGTTAAAAAAATTATATTTTATTTTTTGGTTAGTGATAAATATAATAAGTCTTTTAATTAACTTTGTTGTTTACAAGAAAAGATTGAATTCGAGTAAATATAATATTTCTTATACTTAAATTGATCTATTTTTAAAATAATATAATAATTATTTAAATTTAAATTCTAGATTGAAAAGTTTGATCATAAGGCTCGATTAAGTTTTTGAACATCTAACTATCCAATTCGACTTGGTATAGTTACACCCCTAACTATACCAAATATCTAAATCTTAATTTGTGATTATTTATTATTTTGCGGTTTTCTTTCCAAACTTCCCACGTGACAAAGGTCGAGTTGCACGAGCTCGAAAATAATAAGAGTTTGCTTATGTATATAGTTTATTTTACCATGTTTTAAAGACTTAGTGAAATATATGCCATATACTACATATTTTCTCTAAGGTCTTTGAAATATAAAATTGGTTCTGGGACCTTATGGTCGATACAAATTACAAAATTTACATGAGAGTCATAACAGTGGACTTAGTCCAGTCATTGCTTATCAGTAATTAAATAGTTGACCAATGATTATCGATGCTACTTGTTACTCAGGCATGGGGTGTTTCAGTTGATGAGCGCATGGGCCGATGGACCCGAATATATTACCCAGTGCCCAATCCGACCCAATCAAAGCTATACCTATAGATTTAATGTTGCCCGTCAAGAAGGAACTCTTTTGTGGCACGCACACTTCAAATGGCTCAGAACCACTATTCATGGAGCCATAATTATCCGACCAACACCCGATCGTTCATACCCGTTTCCAAAACCATATCAAGAAATCCCAGTTGTCATCGGTGAGTAATATTAATTTCATTGCTACGAACAATTGTGGAATAAAAAGTATTAATTAATTAATTACGCTTGTGGTTGCAGGGGAGTGGTGGAATGCGGATATCATGGATGTGGAGCGTAATGCTGTGACCTCGGGGGCGCCACCGGTTGTATCTGATGCATTCACCATCAACGGCCAGCCAGGCGATCTCTATCCATGCTCCTCAAAGAGTTAGTCCCTATCTTAAATTCATTCCCACAAAAATAAAAATCATAAATTGTCTCTACTAATTCTCTAATGTTTTGATCGATTTCGACGATAGACACCATTAGGTTTACGATGGTACCAGGAAAAACTTATCTTCTACGCGTAATCAATGCTGCACTCAACACTCAAATGTTCTTCAAGGTCGCCAACCACAGATTCACGGTGGTTGCAGTCGATGCTTCCTACACCAATCACTATGATACCGATGTCTTGGTCATAGCACCGGGGCAGACCATCGACGCTCTCATGACTGCCGATCAAGTGTCCAACAATTACTACATGACAGCCAATGCCTTGGTCGTCGCAGATGGTGCTCCCTTCGTCAACATCTCCACCACTGCCATCATCACATATCTCGGAGCCAATCCATTCACACCACCCCAAATGCCAACTCAACCAGCCTTCAACGACATCGCCCTGGCCCACACATTTTATAGCAACTTAACCGGGTTGACAACAAGCCCGTTTTGGCAGGAGGTCCCACAGGAAATAGACGAGCACATGCTGGTGACAATGGGGTTAGGGCTCAGCCCCTGTGACCTTCCCAATAACGGTGTTTGCCATGGTCCGTTGGGGATGAAATTAGCGGCATCGATGAACAATGTGTCATTTGACTTGCCGACGACGACATCGATCATGGAAGCGTATGTGAATAACGTGAGTGGAGTTTACACGACAGATTTCCCGAATAGCCCGCCAGTGGTGTTCGACTACACAAACCGTATAAATATGAACAACATGGCATTGATTCCGACGATGAAAGCGACAAGGGTGAAGCAGTTGAAGTACAATGCGACGGTGGAAGTGGTGTTTCAGAATACGGCGTTGTTGTCTTCCGACGATCACCCAACGCATCTACACGGATTCAACTTCCACGTGATGGCAATCGGGTTCGGGAACTACGATGCAGAAAGAGATAGAAAAAGTTTTAATTTGATTAACCCGCAAGAGCGTAACACAGTGGTTGTACCCGGTGGAGGATGGGCGGCCATTAGATTCAAAGCTAATAATCCAGGTGATTGTGTAGTGTATAATATTTTGGTGTAAATAGTAAATATAGATCACAAATATTAAAAAGACTTAAATTATTGTGATTTTGCAGGTGTATGGTTTATACACTGTCATATAGACGGACACGTGCCTTGGGGTTTGGCTAATGCTTTTGTGGTGGAAAATGGGCCTACACCCTCCACCAGCTTGCCTCCACCACCTTCAGATCTTCCCACGTGCTAATAACATTCTTTTTCGTCTATGTATTTTAACCTTTTTTTTAAGTTGACTATTTCAACATTGTTGTACACTTCCAAGTTGCAATTAATTTCCTTTGTTTTTATTGATTGTATCAAGTAATGTTTATTTCATTCATAATAATGAAATTGTAACTTTCTAACTTTATTCAGTCTTTTTTTACCTCTTAGTATGCCTAGTATGGAATGATTTTTATGTTTATATTGTATACCCTATATGTTTATAAGTTCTTCATGGACAGCCATTTTCTGATACACCCCACATGAAATCATGGCCACACACTCTCAATGTCCCAACATCATATCATCCATGTTATTGTATTCCTCCTATCAAACAGAATGCCAGCTCAGTAAGTAAATCTAATATGAAACATATATCACAATCTCACCAAACATATAACACAACTTCCATCATCTTTGACAATAACCACTTGACAGACCGATTCAAGTTACTGCTATATTATTCATATTCGAAACAACATTGCTGCATGTCCCAATCTCAAGGGAGCCATTAGAATGGTTATTGGAGCAAATTCTTATGCATTAACCCAAAAAATTAAAAATTGTCTTGAGAGAACAAACATAAAAATTATCAATCAATTAGAATTCTCAAGGATTATAAATGGTTCAATTTATGTTTATAATTTATTTTTGCAATATGTTTTCTAGAATTTCAAGTTATGTAAGAGTAATTGAGATTATAGTGTGTAAATTAAAGTTTATATATGAAATGACTTGAAGAATTATTAATGTAAAATAAATTATAAAATATGAATAAATTATTTTTTTTCAGCATTTTTATGGTTCTACTTTATAAATTTATAATACTTGCAAATTACAGTGAAAATTGATTAACTATATAAAATATGTTCATATTGGTTGTATAATATTTTTAAAAGCACAATACTATTCTTAATTCAATTATTATTTATTGTTTCATTCAGAACTCTTGCAAATTCGTCATTAAATCAACATCATGGATATTATCAAATTTTTATTTTATTATATCATACTAATGCAAGTTTATTGACACCAATAGTAATATACAGAAATAAATCTGATTAGGAGAGAAAAGTATTATATACCTGAATACATTCAAATAATCCAGTCTTCAACTGTCACGGTTGTGCTCCCTCCCTCCTTATTTCAGTCCCCCCCGCGTCAGTTTTCTCCCTCTTCATCGCCTTCTCTTTCTTATGTTCCCATTCCTCTAATTGATGGGAACACATAGAACCGATAAAATTCTAGTTTCGGTGGTTGGCCTGGCTGCAGTTCCAGATGGCGGGGTGGTCATCTTGACATACGTATGACAATTTCTTCGATTCATTCAAGAGTTCAATTTCCTTGAATCTTTGACTCCACCTGGGCGTTCTCCTCCTGGCGGATGGCACTTTCCTGTATCCCTTGATGTCTGATAGTTGTGTTGAGATCAGATTGTGCGAATCTGGTGTAGAAATTCTGGTTCTGGCTGGGATTTGGAAACCATTTTGATTGCCATAACGCATAAACCCTTATGATATATAAGAGAGTAGCTCCTTAAGACCAGATTTTATTTATCAAAAATATTTTTATTGACTACTTACTAGAAAACGTAGATAATCATGCTCAAATTCATATCATGACTGGCAAATGGGTAAAGCTTTTGATGAAATTACAAACTTATAAAAAAAAGGTAAATGCACCGAGTCACGGGCTCACAACCCACAGTATTAATCGATGTGTGCTGCGATCGACACTGGATATACTCAGATAACGTAAGTGTCCAAATATTATAGAATTGACTAAAAAGTACAGGCCAACAAGATACAATTTATTATGTTACCAACACCACAAAGAACATAATATTCCTATGAGGTAATGGCTGCAAGACTTTCATTTCGATCCGAATATTTTCGCCGAGAAAATACTCTGTCAGAGGTTAAGTAGCAAATTAGAATTATAAAAAACAAAAGTGGACATGTACAAATCATTAATCCAGAAAACCAAGCAAATTAAACCGAGCAACCTAAGTCAGTTACTGTCTTGTTAGGAAAAGGTTCATTACCAGAGAAGAATTTTAGTGGTACAATAACTACCTAACAGTTTGGAAGGATTTCTCAATACGTTTAATTAAATCATTACTTTATCAGAAGAAAAGAAAACTAGAACATTTGTCTTCTTCTGTCAGGTTACATGATGAAAGAGAGCCTGAATTCGCTAACAACCATATTAACTGAACCTCATAATTCCTGCTTAACATTGAGATATCTCACCTTTCCAACTCACTTGAGCTGGCTTGTAAATAACAATTTAAGTAAGACCAAAGCTGCATCAAAGTATCAGCTTAAGTGCTCTATCCACCTCGGGGTGCAGCAGTGGTAAGCACCTTTCCCATGATCTTAAAACATAGAACAAAAAACCGACCCGGTTCACCGGTTGGACCGGAAAAAGTGAACGGCAGGTTTTAGTGGTTCGGTTCATTAAAAGACCGGCAAGCAATTGAACCGGTGCAAACCGGTCGAGCTGGTCGGTTTTTAGTTGAACCGGTTGAATCGGCCTGTTTTTTCAAAATAATTTACTTACTATAAATTCAAGTTTTAATTTATTTAATTAATTAATTATTTGAAATATTAAAATGAATAGTTATATATATAATTAAATATATGCAATATAATAGATTAATTAAATGATTTACTTAATGTGATATATTTTGACACAAATTATTACATTGTGGTAGAAATCCTGTATATTTTACATACAAGGTCATGTAAAATAGATATTATATTGATAAATAGTGAACCAGTGGTCCGACCAGACCGGTTCGATCTCCGATCTAGTTTTTCGTCCTATGCATTAAAAGTCACGGATTCGAGTCTATGTGGGGACATCCGCATGAGTTTATTTAATATTGTATTTAAATTAAAAAAATAAAAGTATCAGCTTAAGTATCTCTTTCTTCAATTGTCTCAAATAAAGATCTAGATGTTAGCTATTGAATCAGTAGGCATAAAAAAGATGACCATAAGACAACCCAGCTCTCCTCCATGAGTCCATGTAACCAATTACAGTATGAAGATATTTAGCCAACAAATCCGCGGTAAGTTTAAGGTTTTAATTATTAATTAGCTATTAATAACTAATCAAACCTTCAAATTAGTCCACAATGACCGATGGTTGTCTGTTTGAGGATCACAATATACCGTTGCGTTTGTAATTTAAAACCTAATAATACGGTGCAACCCATTCCAAGTTTCGACAACCCAATTTTTCAGGATTAATTTTCGAAGTTTGTTAAACAAAATAACGTTGCCATTTAGCAAATGATGAACAACGGAGACAAACTGAGATTGATGGCTAGATTGTATTTGAAAACCTTACGCAACGGAAGACTCTGGGCAAAGTTTCAACGCCGAATGAATGTATAATAAAGTTATGAACGCAAGAAAATATTAAATAATTTGCATGCCGGCGAGGTAAACCAAAAATTTTGAGCTGAATCAGGAATTTACTTCCCAGCCCCTCAATAACTGTTGCGAAGCCAGCCACGTAGTCAACCCACAAAAAGTTACCGTAAAAGTTGCGTAGAACTCATCCGAAGCTTCGTTTCCATTATTTCCTTATGTAGAGAATTGGGGGGGATGAGAAAAATAAGAAAAAAACAGAGATGAAGGATCAAGTTTGTGACAGCAAACCTGGGTGAGTAGCCAACTTTGTCGGTTTGAATCTATCTCGTTTCTCTACCTTTTTTCATAATTCAGAAGCCTAATGTTATTTAAAATCTTCCTAGTTGTTAGATCTACAGAGATCCAGGGGAGATTCGTACATTTACCTGCTCAAAATGGACCAAACCAAGCGTACTAATCTATAAGTACTTTCATGTTGGGTATATTTAAAAAAATTTACTAAAATTTATATTAGATGTTTAATGCTAATAAATAATATTTTTCTAGAAGATATGTAATTTAGATTAGTGGTGACAATTGATGATATGATTCGATAATCTTACACGAATTTGCATAATGAATACGGATTTGGATTTAAACTTATCGGATAGAATCATTATGGATCGATCTGATAAAAACACAAAAAATTCAGATGTTTGATACGGATTGGATATGATTATCCACGGATTCGGATACAGATATCCATTATTTGTACGTTAAGAAATTCATTAATTTTAATATGTTATGATATATTACTATTATATTAGGTTTATTATTTTCAAATCATTATATTTATAATTTTATATACATTATACATAATTTATTAGAGTTTACTATTTTTATTTGAATCGTGTTTGAGAATCTTGAATTGAATGCTTAAATTTTAATTTTTATGCAGTTTTATCGTATTAATTTTTTTATCGGATTACTATCGGATCGGGTGATTATTAGATTCTTATTTGGTTTATCGAATCGGATGATTATTGGATCCTTAACAAATACGTGTGTGCTCCGAATATTTGAGCTTAACGATTCGGATGTGGATACAAATAAGACCTTAATAGATCGGATCACTAATGGATCGACCGATAACAATCCAATCCGCACAATTGCCACCTCTAATTTAGATATCCAGATGTGTTATTTATAATTCACAGAAACATTACTCATAGTTCACAAAAATATAAAATAAAAATTGTTCACCCACTCAATCCCTATCAGAGATATATAACTTTGGGTGCAGGGCATCGCGCTCAAAAGTAACTGTCACTATCATATCCGTATGATGGTGAAACATCATTAACCTTTGCTTGGTTATGAGTCTACTTTTCACAACATCAGTTCAGCTATGATCTGCACTTAGCTTTCATTTGGATATATATTTCTACATGTTATTTTATTAAAGGCTGCAACATTTTGATGGAAAATATTGGCAGCTCAGTAGTACCTCTGTCTATAAAAGAATAAATGAATTGACCATTGATTCATATTTAAGTACTTCTAGAATTATTTTTTTATAACTCCATTTTTAAGAGCATCCAATAATTGCTTTTAATGTAAAAAAATCATAAACGGGAACTTTATGGTCCGAAATTAATGGCTTCACCATCTGCATCTCCATCACTTATTCCTTCAGATTTCTATTACTTTGTAACGAGCATAATTGATCAATGCATCTCGATTTCAATTCAAAATATTATTTTCTTTCTTTTTGTCGTATTTGAGTTGGAAATTTATATTTTCTTTCTACACCGGATAACATAAAGCTTCGTTGTATTTAATTACTATTCTTTTTATGTTGGCATCATGTTTATCTTGTATAATACTATTCGTGTAGTCAAATGTCAACGATATATAAATACACGAATCGTTATCTGAAAATACGGATCTGATTTTAGAGGAAACGTTGAAATACAAAATAAATTTGAATAACGATTTGAAGGAAAAATATTTTGACACCACTATCATCAGCAGCGAAACACAACCTATTTTCTGTTGACGTAAAATATGGAGTAAAAACAGGAAAGAAAAATGGAATTGCAACGAATACCGAATTATCTAATGGCATCATCAATATTCAAGCTATACGCATCATATTGTGTGCAATATACACGCACATATTCTAATGGAGTGGCAATTAATGCATGTCGGGTCATTATTGTATCGACTCAACCTGTCAGTGACACAACCTATTAACACCCAATACGAATACGACCTGTTAAAGATATGATCGACACGACACATTAAACCCCAACACTACAATGATATGATAAGAACCCGATTTGTAAACATGATAACACACGAAATAATATGTTTAAGAATCTGATTAAATATATGGATCTGATAAATGAAAAAAGATATACATTTTTTTACTAAATTCTTAACGAGTAATACAAATACGATACGACACAAATTGTCTAACAGATAACACGAACTGAATACGAACACGACATAAAATTTTTGTGTCCTTAACTGGTCCGCTCGATAATGACACGAACCCCGTTAAACTTCAACACTAATTATTATCATGCGGATTCATATCGAATTATTGTATTGTGTCAAAAATTGTCGCCCGTATTTTAGTTATATATTGTACCCCAATAATAAAGTTTTTGATATGCTACTGTTTATGACAAACATAAGGTGTCGCTTCGTGATAATTCATCAAGCAGGCTGGAGCATAAATGAAGGGAA
>AYJT01006191.1:0-17291 GCA_001278415.1 Ocimum tenuiflorum | reverse complement strand
CTTGCACTTACACTTGTTGTCTCATTAAGCATGCTTGATATTGTATTTACTTTTCTGAAGCGCATCATCACTTCGAAAATCTGTGTTTGTTATTCACTGATATACTTTATTGCACGAGGACGAGCAATGATATAAGTTCGGGAGGTTGACAAACACCGATTTTCTCATGTTTGGAGATGAGTTTTATGTGCATATTTATGTTAAACATATGAGTTTCTGATGTTAATGTCATATATTTTGATATATGTGAAATTTTGATGTGTTTGTTAAGCTTGTGAAGGAAAAATCAATGAAAACATCCAAAAAACAAGCATTAGGAGTCATGTGCTGAGACAAAGATCTACTAAAATGGGTTAAGCTCTCATTATACTTCGAATTTTGATCATTAATTCATATGGTTGGAAAGCTCTTTGAATTAGCTTTCCAGCACAACTTGAATCACTCAATTTTGAGTCCGGACGTGAAAGTTATAGCCAAAACCGTGAACTCGCGCAGCAGGGTGGACAGAGGCTGCTCACGCCGCGTGCACGTACGGACCGTGCGCGTGATTTTGGCAAACCAAACAGTGCGAGACAAAGGCCACGCACGGCTCATGCCTCCCACACGCACGGCCGTGCGTCTGACCGAGTTTCTTCACGATTTTGGGCCTGTTTTGATAAATTCGAGTCATGGGTATAAAAAGAGAGACGGAGAACGTGGCAAGGGGGGCAATTTCGACATTCACACCCATCTTGGAGAGAAACGGGGTCAGAGAGAGATCTCGGAGTCTAGGCGAAGCACGACGGAATTACCTCTCGATTTCTTTAGTTCTTCTTCACCATGAACTCCTTTGTTATTGTTTTAGTTTTCGTTTTTTCAATGTTAGGCTAAAACTCTGATGTTCAAGGGTTAGAGAGTAGATGGATTTGATTTCTGACATATGACTTGGGTTTTGGCGATTTAATTCAGTTTTGTTTTTCTTTATTATTATGCTTATTGCTTGATTGATTGCCTGATCAACAATCTGTCATTATCATACATAATAAATTCAACAATCGAGAGACGAGAATTGTTATGCTATTAGGAATAAAGAATACAGTAATTTGACATTCGAGAGAAAAAGAGAATCATTGTGAGAACTTGAATCATATGATCCTTCTGGAGTTAAATATTAGTGATTGGATAGATATATCGGTCTTGACTTGTAATCTATAGTTTACTTGCTTCAAGAGAAGACTTAAAATAATTTGGTGATTGTTTTAAACGAACTGAATAATCTGTTTTATCTGCCTGTACTGTTATAAATTGAACCCATTGAAATTTGGCTCTGGAACATGTTTGCTCATTCTGAATTTGAATCTTTTATTTGCTTAATCATTTTAGTTGCATTTTAATCTTTCTGTCTAGTATAAATAATCATCTGTCGAATCGGTCATCTAAATAATAATAACGAGAATTTCTGGTAGTTAATCTGATTCGTTTGTATAGTCCTTGTGGGATTCTACCTTGCTCACTACTGTATGCAATTACACCGTACACTTGCGGGTAGTTAAATATTTTAGCGATCATCCCTCCCTATATTAAATTCATTCCAATATCGCTCAAATAATTCCCTAATGTTTTGATCAATTTCGATGACATACACAGTTATGTTCACGGTGGTACCAGGGAAAACTTATCTTCTACGCATAATCAATGATGCACTCAACACTCAAATGTTCTTTAAGGTCGCCAACCACAAATTCACGGTGGTTGCAGTTGATGCTTCCTACACCAATCACTATGACACCGATGTCTTGGTCATAGCATCGGGGCAGACCATCGATGCTCTCATGATCGCAGATCAAACACCCAACAATTACTACATAGCGGCCAATGCCTTCGTCGTCACAGATGGCGCTCCCTTCATTAACATATCCACCACCGCCATCGTCACATATATCGGAGTCGATCCATCCACCTCAGCCAGCCTTCTACGATACTACCCTAGCCCATACATTTTACAGCAACTTAACGGGGTTGACAAGAAGCCCCTTCTGGCAAGAGGTCCCACAGCAAATAGACGAGTGCATGCTAGTCACGGTTGGGTTAGGGCTTAGCCCCTTCGACCTTCCCAGTAACGATGTTTGACAGGGCCCGTTAGGGATGAAACTAGCGGTGTTTATGAACAATGTGTCATTTGACATGCCAACGACCACATCAATCATGGAAGCATATGTAAATAACGTTAGCGGAGTTGACACGACGGATTTCCCAAATAGCCCGTCGCTGGTATTCGACTACACAAATCGGATCAATTTTAACAACATGTCGTTGATTTCGACGGAGAAAGCGACGAGGGTGAAGCAATTGAAATACAATGCGACGGTGGAGGTGGTGTTTCAAAATACGGCGTTGTTGTCATCCGACGATCACCCGACACATCTGCACAGATTCAGGTTCCACATGATGGCGATTGTACTTGGGAACCATGACACAAAGCGAGATAGTAAGAGTTTCAATTTGGTTAACCCACAAGAGCGTAACACGATGGTTGTACCAGGTGGAGGATGGACAGCCATTCGATTCAAAGCTAATAACCCAGGTGATTAAGTATTGTTTAATTAGTTTTGGATTAGATAGTAAATATAATTAACAAATAATTAAGGAATTAATATATTATGATTTTGCAGGCGCATGGTTTATACATTGCCATATAGACGGAGACGTGCCTTGGGGTCTGGCAAATGCTTTTGTGGTGGGAAATGGACTCGCACCATCACACCCTCTGCCAGCTTGCCTCCACCACCCTCAGCTCTTCCCACATGCTAACAAGTAATAACATTCTTTTTCGTCTCTCTATTTTAACTTTTTTTTTGGTAAGTTGTCTATTTCAACATTGTTGTGCACTCCCAAATTTCAATTAAGTTCCTTTGTTATAATTATTGATTGTATCAAGTAATGTTTATTTGATTCATAATAAAGAAATTGTAACTCTGTTACTTTATTCGACACTCTTTTTTGTATACCGCTTAATATAACTAATTGGACCAGTATGGAATGATTTTTATTAATTATTAACTATTAAAAATTATTATGTAATATATGTTTATATTATATACTCTAATTGACTGTAATAAATTCTACTTAGTGAACCTAACATGGATCTAAATCTTATATGGGATGGATTCACAATTGAAATCAACTAAGAAGAGTATCGAATCAAATCTAGGAATTGTATAATTTCTTTCTTATTTTATTTCATAATATCTTAAGAGGGCACTGATCTTTGACCAAAGACATGGTAACATATAAATTTATTTATTGTGTACACTAAAACTAATGATCATGATAACCATTAATTAGCTAAGTTAGCTATTTCTTGTCGTAGGATTTTACACAAATAGCTTGTAATGTAGCAAAAATATTAACACAATCTTAGCTGTAGATCTAAAATATAAATGGACAAAACTTAATCTTAATTCTCTTAGAAAGGTAGCAAAAAGAACTACAGTCTTAGCTGCAAATCTAAAATATAAATGGAAGAATTTGATCTTAGTTTTAGTTTTCTCCTGAAAGGTGATTATCACCTTCACGCACACCACTGTGTGCTAATTTTACTTTAGATTGTCTTAGGTTATTTTATAGGTACTTTTACTATATTCAATTTTATAATTTAATGACAGCAAAAGGTGACTGAAGAGAAAATTCCAATAAGCTGCCACACTCCTGATTGGAAGAAACTTGGCCCTGTATGCCATGACCTATCTACTTCACTATCTGTTAAAACAGAACTGAACAAGGATATGATGCAGGCAGCACGAAAATTGTAAATGTAACAAGCATTCGATTTCAATGGCAGGATTAATATTTATATACAAGATGTTTGATTAAATAAAAGATAGAGCAGAGCAGTCAGTTTGCGTTTGTATGGTGATCAATGGCAGACGCCTTACAGATGGGACATAAGTTCTTCATGGACAACCATTTTCTGATACACCCCACGTGAAAATCATGGCCACACGCTCTCAATGTCCCAACATCATCCATGTTTCTGTATTCCTCCTATCAAACACAATGCCACCTCACCAAGTTTATCTAATATGAAACATACATCACAATCAAGCATAAACCAAGAATGGATTCGGATTCTCTCACCAAACAAATAACGCAACTTCCATCATCTTGAAATATGTCTGATGAACAATAAATCGACTCGGTCAGGCTCTTTGAAATCAAAGCATCTGATAACCCAGTACTCACATTTCCAATCCTCTCTCCTAGGGCTATCAGTTCCTGCTCATTTCAATTTCTCGCAGTTAGCAACGCATAAATATCAAGTAACGAAAACAGCAATCAGGAAAAGCTAACAAAACATATAGACGACAGTCGACCAAAATGAATAACACAGGAACCTCATAGCTCATATTATCTATGTCAAGCCTCATATCCCTGTGCTGATCAACAACCATAGATCTGGATCCATAATATGAAGACTGATCCACAATGATACCCTGAAATGAACACATAGAATATGGTGCAAAATAAGAATATATATTTCTAATAAAGCTTCATGGTAACTGAAGTGTAAAACTCCATTACAGAAACACTGACCATAGTAAGGGGAATTGAATTGTCCTATATTTTGTAATTGTCACATCCATGTCATGGATCTAATGCCATTGCAAGTTAAAAATGAATTCACAAGCGGTATCCAAAAAGATGAATATCAATCTTAAATTTCTAGAACCTTTTACTCAGTAATGCATATTATGTGGTCACAGTATAAGCAACATCTAACTGCAAACTCCCCTATAGTTAGTGCTAAAAAAAACACACCATAATTAGTAGATTCGGTGAGGATTACAAAGTGAAACTGAAACAGTGATCAGAAGCTATTGTTACCACTAAATATGAAAGGATTCTTTACGTCAGCATTTCATTTTCTATTCTCAGAGCATGACATGAAAATATAACTCAAATCACTTGAAGAAAAAACTATGTTGTTAATTAATCACAAAAACTTGCCTCCTCAGTGGAAGCTCTATGTCTCTCACTTGATAAATGATTTCTTCCAAACCTGTCAACATTGCGCAACCTTAAGTTGGATGAGGGCCGTGGATGTCTTGAGGAAAAACTTCTCGCAACCATCTGCTGCCCCTCATCTGAGGCAGCTTCGTATCCAGGGCAGAAGTTGCTAGATGACGCCCTGAAAGTGGGCATGGATCTTTGACAATAACCACTTCGGACTCCTCTGACAGATCGATTCAAGTTACTGCTAACATTTTCAGCAATATGATTCCTAGTCGGAAGATCATTGCTGCATGTCCCAATCTCAAGGGAGCCATTAGAATGATTTAGTGTATTCAGATAACTGGGATCCTGACCAAAGAAGTTGGAATCTGAAATAATGAAAATGAAAATATCTCAGTAAAATATATAAGATAGCAAAAATGGAACAAATCCTAGAAAACACTAACTTGGACCAAAATTCACCCCATCAGCAGAAGGTGCTAGAAGATTTCGGTTCCATTCCCTCATTGGTGCATTCGAACTCTGGCCCCAGAAATCCCTTAAATTAGACTGATCTGAGGACCGACTAGATGATGCATGCACAGAATTCGACAAATGAGTCCTCACCGGGTTGGTTTCCAGGTCGACACCAGCTCTACTGATATTTCTCAATGTCCCCTCACTGCCTACAGAAATGCTATTAACTCCATAACTTGGAGGAAATTCCCAGTTTGTATGGTAAGACTCATTACTCTGTGCCTCCTGCCAGGGGTCCACTGGCAAGTGAATATCAGATGAACTTCCAGCACCATAATATCTGCTACTCTTATATCCACCTTCACACATTGGCGCCAGAACGGGGCTTTTCCGTTTGTATGGCCCTTTACCTCTGGCTATTGTCTGATCACAGAACCCACCCCCACCATCTACTGGATGGACTGTTTGCCCACCCATGTTGGATGAAGATGGGTGATCTGGACGTATAGGCAGATTTCCAGCAGCAGTTTCATGTAGATAAAGATCATGAGACAGACCAGAAGTCACTGGTTGATAATGTGGCAGTTCACCATTAAGAACAGATGAAGAGAAGCCATTGGATCTAGAAGAAGGGGTCCAATGAGAAGGAAAGTGCCTGCCTTGAGTTGTCATACTGTCCACCTGATGACTACTTGAATTGCTTTCAGAGATACCCCTTGCTACAAAAATCAAAACAGAATAACGTAAGAAATTTTCATCTCCATATGGAAATGCTGGCAGCAACTGTTACCACTTACCAATAATGGTTCGTCTGCTAGTTATGTAAATACGAATTTCAGGTGCTAACAGTATAGCACCACCCTATGAACTATGATCAAGACACAACCTCAAGGTATTCTAGTGAACAGTACTTGGATTAACGACATACCTAATTATTAATTACATCACAATGAGTCATTCGCTATATGACTTTAGCCTTTATGATGTACATCATGAATAAATGAAAGGCCACCGAACAAAGGGATTGTAAATAAGGACTCTCTGCATGGTTATTTTATCTAATCCATAAAAGGTAAAAAAAACTGACACACTTAACTAAAGGTAAAAAGGACAATGCTGATTGGGCAATAGGCAGAAAACACACTTAATTAAAGGTAGAAAGGATAATGCTGATCGGGTACTTTTATAATGCCAATGAAAACTTGTTTAACTAGTAGGGAAAAGTAAATCTTATTCCATGCCAAGTTATCAAAATATTGAGGTGGTGAAACATTATACCAATGGGCAAATAAGGTTGCTCTGCATAGTTCCAACCCTGGTCATTATCAGTTTCAACAATTTGAGGAGTGCTAAACATGTGTCTATGCCCCATAATGTCTGACCTTCTCGAATTCGTCACTCCAGCCAAATACACCTGCAGGGACCATACATTATCTCTGGAAGCAACATGCTATCAATAAGCTATAAAGAATTTAATGAAGAGCATGTAATGATAATATTGGATATAGAAGCAGTCGTTTGGAAGGAAAATTTATTATACTTTCTAGAACATGCAAACCATATAAAGTTCCACACACTAAGAAGACACATAATGCGAAATTCAACTTAGGGTGTCGTCGATATAATTTTTTCCCCAAAAAAAGTGCACTACACTCTTTCAAAAAGTATTCCCTCCAAAATAAATTCAAATTTCATCTCTACTCTCTCTCTCTCTCCTTAACCAAAAAAAATGTCAACAAACAACTTTTTTTTCAAAAAAATGCACTTCACTTCTTAAAAAGTGAAGTAATCTAAAAAAGTTATGAGAAGTCACGTGTATATATTTTTTTAGTTAAGGAGAGAGAAAAAGTAGAGATGAATTTTGGACATATTTTGGAGGGCATTCTACCCTCCAAAATTATGAATGCACTTTTGCAAGGAAAAACATAAACAAACGGAGCCTAAGAAAAACTGGTGAATACAACAGTTATAAAAACCTCGTGGTATATGGAGATGAAGCTTTATATAAATGTATAACTATCAGATAGCATGTTTATTGCCATAATGGCGTAAACCCTTTACCTTATGATCAGAGAGTTGCTCCTTAAGACCAGACTTATTTATCACAATTATTACTTTTGATCGTGTTACTAGAAAAAGGTAGATCTTCATGCTCAAAATTCATATCATGGACCCGATTTGGATTTTATAAGAACCGCAGCCATGACTATCAAGTGTGCAAGCCTTTAGATGAAATGAGAAACTTCAAGAGAAAGAAGGAAAAAAAGGGGGAGAAATGGCACAATAACTATGTCCTGACAAGCGATAAAAGTAGATATAGTTCAGAAGTATCCAGAAAACCATAAAGCTGAGTCATATCGAAGTTTAATTCATTTTAGATGGTGGTGAAAAAAAGTAGATTATTACGCTGGAAACTAATGCAATTAGCTATAACCAACTTAAATAAGCATCTTTTGCTGCTCCACAGAAGTTAATCGTTTTGCAGAAATCTTGATCTTGGATAAATTATAAGCACAAATCATTAGCCAACATTCAAGCTTTTATTTCTCTAAACTAAAAGATAGTAACTTAGAAAATATAATATCAACTAAAATGGCATGTACTTGTCACAAAATGGAACTGCATAACAGTCATAATAAATAGTTAACACAAATAATTTTTGCCTCTTAGGACAAAGGACCGCCGCACGCAACCTACCATGTACATATATAACGCTAAGAACCTTCAAATAAATAAATACAGAGAAGAATAAAATTATATAGGTCCTAAGTTCCCCATGTTAATGATACTTTACTATTTGGTTATCTGAAAGTAAGCAAAGCTAGTATCCTCCATTGGGAATTCTACATTTTCAATAATCCAAAGAGTGAAGAGAGAAGTTAGTCTCGTTCGTTTGGAATTCTTCGTTCTGTATTATCTGAAGGCCCTCAGTTTATGCAAATTATGATGATATACCATCACTAAACATTGTCGCAATATATCATCTTCTCTAATTGGAATTAAGAGGACAAAAAAGATAAATGCACAAAATCACATTTAATTGATGTTTGCTCCTCCAAATATTATACAATTGACTAAAAAAAGAACAGGTCAACAGGAGATGTTGCCAACACCACAAAGAAAATTATATTCCTATGAGGTTATGATTGCAAAACTTTCATTTCAGAATATTTTCACTGAGAAAATATACACTGTCAGGGATTAAGGAGCAAATTAGAATATGGGCATAGTCAAACACAAATCAGACGGCAAAAGTTACACAATTAGAGGTATGAATCAAGAGATCATTGACTTATTAGAGGTATAAATTCATATGTGCACAGGAACAACCCATAACAAGTAGAGACAAAGCTACAGCTTCCACAATTATATTGATCTTTCTAGTTTATAACGGGAACCCTGAATTATAAATTTGAAGGGACAAAAGATTCAAAATTCAGAAACAACTTGGCTTCTCTAAGTGGTGATAATGCTTACTAGAGAACAAATCCCTTGCCTTGAATTGCTAATAACCATATGAACTGAACCTCCCAATTCCTGCTTAACATTGAGATAGCACCACATATCTCACCCTTCCAACTCTCTTACATAAGTTAGCTTGTAAACAATCCATTTATGCAAGACCTTCAATTGTCTCAACTAAAGATCTAGATGTGTTTACATATAGGTATTAAATCAGTAGGCATAAAAAATGACCATGATATAACCCAGCTCTCCTCCATGTAACCAACCACAGTCTGAAGATATTTAGCCAACAAATCCACAGTTCCAAACAAACGTAGTATTCCATTTGTAATTACCCATCAGCAATAAGGAAATAAAAGGCAATAGAAATTTCTATAAGCCATAGAGCTGCTATTGGAGCATTGATCTCGCGGTACTCATCCATATCATGCATAATGGGATCAGATAAATTATACCGGCACTCATGAACCAATATTTCCGAAGAACACCAATATACTGCTGCTCTCAATCATCAGAACTAGAGATCTTAGAATTAAAGGAGTTTTATGCAAGGTTCTGTCGTTTTATTTTAGCAAAAGGATGTGCTGCTACACATAAGATCAACAAGGCTGAGAACTACAAGTTACTGCAACACATTTTCTCTATATTGGGTTGTTCCTTGTTCAATTTGGAGGCTGATGCACACAATTCCAACTGAGCAGGCCAATCTAACAATTCTCATAGGGAACACCAGAAACATCTCTTCTTTGGTAATCGAGATGGATCAAAGAAGTGCCTGCAATACCATTTGTGATTCAGATTATTCACATAAGAGAGGCCATAGTATCCACTAAGTATATGCCCTACTTGAGTGTACGCAACCAGTACCTATTCTAAATCTCCAAGATGCTGATTGTCACTAGGAAACAAAAGACACATAAAACTACGATCTCAATGCATTTCAATTATTCTAGCTATGCTGTGAATTACAATATAATGACCTAACTATTACTAAAAATAAAGCTGTAGCAATAGAATAAGACTGAGAAAATACAAAAACCTACTCATGAAGAATTGAAGACATAGTAATAGGGAGAACTAAACTTCAAGACATCTCACCTGCAGATTACTCTCCCATCCACATGCTTTGCTAACTCAGGTTCATTCTTAGGCGAGAACATGACAAAATGATATAATGTCATTGTAAAAGGACCTAAATTTGAACTATTAGCCTTGACATATAGTTTCCTACTACGTAAGGCCAAATCCTCCATAAATTAATGCCTCCAGAAACCCTTTCCTGCATATTAGAAAAATTCTAAACCTATTTGCTTTTGATGTAATTCGAAATAATATACGTGTGTACAATTTTGAAAATCATCAATAGACGTCAATTATGTAGAGAGAATCATGGTAGCAGATCACTAAAATACATGCAGCAGAAAATAAGTGAAACTAAACTATTTGTTCTTGAATGCCCTGAGAACACCAATAGAAAAACAATAAAGTAATTTGAATAATTGTTAACAAAAACAAAGGCACGAGACGCTGCTGCTGTATTGTACTTATAGTAGCAACTAACATGAACAAAAGAAGGGAAATACTTTTCTCAAGTTCTTCCCTTCTGAATCAGATAGATTCATGTCTGAAAGAGGTTGACAATAAGTTCTTTCAAAATTGACTATATGTCCCTCTGTTAAAGGTGTTCCAGAAATGTCTGCGATCGAGAAGCGGGGCTGAAATGAATAGGATAGATTGTTTGAATCTTTCTCCTTCGACGGCTGAAAAGCAAATAAAGGGCCTTGACTCCAGTTCAGTTCCTCTATACCGTTGGTTTTAGAACACATGTACAAAACTATCAAAACTTTCATGCTTACTATAACCAGTTATTTCAGTTTTCTACCAGTGGTTTCAACTATAAGTTCAGCTCTAATTATTGGTCTAAAATCTGCACCCATTTTTGGCTGTCCTGAAATTTTCATATTGATGGAATAGAAGAAATAAAGCAGGTTGGGCAAAGGGGCAATCCATCCCCAAAAGTCATCTATATTTTATCACCAACTCTACTTTATTATTTTTATTTAATTGTTTTAACCTTAATTTTGCAACAATAAAATAAAACATGTACATTTATCATAATAATCAAACGAGAAACATAAAAACAACAATTCATAAATAATGTTGCAAAAACTAAAAAGAAATGAGAAAGAATACAATTAACTATTATAATCTATCTACTTTAGAAATTTAATGTAATTGACATTCATCACATAATGTATAATTTTTATTTAATTGCACGTAATATCAAGTAAAAGTTACACAAGAAAAGAAAAAAAAGAATATTATAACCATAAACAAAAAAAGTGTAGCTATACTACAGTCACCCCCAAGAATTGGCGTTGCACTGAAGCTATAGCCAGAATGCACCGAACAATGGCGCAGTGCTGGAGCAAATAATTGGAAAAAGTATTGCACGTTGCTTTGGCACAAGTACCAATGCATAAATGAAGTTTCCTACAGGCTATCACGTGTTTAAAAAATATAGCAGTTGGCTGTTGAAAATTCTCAACTGAGGAAATGGAAAAAATAATGTGTTCAGATGCCATTTCATATATAACTCAACCAAATCATCCTACATGTTAACACTCTGATAAAATTGGGTGCATAAGAATTACACCTATGACATTTTTAGGTTATAGAAATTTCACACAAATGTTTGTCAGAAATTGTTCAGTTCCTGGATTCTTCTTTCATCAAGAACACCTGGCCTGGTCTACATGGTATCCAAAAAGCAGAGTAATGTAAATGAAACCAAGATAAGCTTCATGGACATCTAATGTAGAAAAGATGCAGAACTTTAAATTATTATGCATTAAAAAAGGAACGTTTTATGATTAGTTTTCAAGGTATTGTAACAAAACTACAGCACATAATCAAATGCAATCTATCAGAGCTCATGCAGGATTTGCATATACAAGCAATCTGATTTACGAGACATGCAAACCTGCAACTCTAGGAGTGAAAAAGGTGGGTTGCCTTTGGAGAATTGAGCTAGTTAAATGACATCATTACTTTGGAGGCCCCATTGCAGGGGAAATGAGCTAGTTAAATGATGTCCTTGCTTTGGAGGCCCCATTGCAGGGGAAACGAGTTGTTTCCTCCTTAGTAGGTAGATCTCTTGCAAGGGGTATCCTATCTATTGATCAAAAGGCTCAAGACAGGATATATGGCATCATCTTAACATTTCTACCATCTCACTTGCCATTTTTCAAGAACAAATATTATATCTATCAGTTAACTTGGTCTAAACAAATAGATGATTGCCCAGGACAGCAAAAAAGAAACAGAATGTTCAGAGCCTCTTGGAAAATTTTCAATGTATGTATCTTTATAACTTTATGATCGTATTCGCATAATGAGAGATGCCAAGTTAATCCTTACACATAGAAAATAAAAGTATTACGAAAATACTGTCATATATGAAAACTATAGAGCATGAAAAGTGAATGCCACATTAATTTTAAACAGGCAATAAGGTTGATTTGCTGCCGTAAGTGAATACCAAGTTTTACAAGACTGCCTTCTTTTTTTGGTAAAGTGCCACGCAAGATGCTTATTAGTGAGAATATAAAGCTTTCATTGGCAATTTTAGTAAAATTTACAGCAAATATATATGGGTTACCCAGAATTATTCTACTTTACACTTTTATAGAGTAATAAAAATACGAGAGACTAGTTTTAGCCCCGCCAAAAAAAATGAAACAATCAAATCATTGACACAATATACACAATCTAAATAGCACAGCAAAGAGAAGTTAAAAAACAATAATAATTAAAATTTTTAAAAAGGAAAACCACATTATAGACGACTACAACCGAAAATCAACAGTGGACGGCGATCACGTGAAGAATTACGAACGATCAATAACAGAAACAACGATGCAGTTAAAACCACAAAGTGAACGCCATCAATAACTAGCCAAGAAACGAATGGAAAAGTAAATTCAGCGGAAAAATAAAATGAAAACTAGAATTCAGCCGGAAAAGGGACGAACCGTCGATGATGGGCGATCGGGCGAGCGATGAACTGGGAGTGGTTTGCTTGGCGTAGACCCACAGGAAGAAGAAGCGAACAAAGTGTAGAGAGAGAGAGAATAAAGAGGTGGATGGAAGCGGTGAAATATATAATAGTGGTTGATTCATGAATGGGTAGCGTATTCCTCTTGCACAAACAAAAATATTGCGAGAAAGGAAACGGTGTAAAGAGGATGTAATAATATTGAATTAAAAAGATGGAATAATAAGTGGAGTTTGCAATTTGCAAGGACCACCGCAATCACAAACTAATTGCAGAAACAAACCACTTTTTTCATAAAGTATAATTACACAAGTTTATGGAATTTTTAGTAATATAGGGTTTTTATAAGATTTTTGTTTTTCCTAAACAAACTGTTTTGGGCAACTTTATATTAGATTTTTGTTTCCCCCTAAACCAATTCTTCTTTGTTTTTTGGCAAGTTGTGGAGAAATTTGGATCAATTACATATATAAAACATAGAATCAATATGAATTCTATTTACGGGGATATATGTGTACATGTCTGCGAAACTTTATTCATATTACCAAATCCATCTCATTCTATGTAGATAGAGCATCCGTGTCAACTCCAACGAACCAAAGACAAAGTTGTAAGATTGAAAAAATGGCGTGGAAAATAAAATTAGAAAAAGAAAAGATGAGATGAGATGAGATGGTTATAGATTTCTAACATTAAATATTGAACTAAAAATACAGCGTGGAAAAGAGATTTATCGTTTATGTGCTTTTCTTACAAAAATAAAAAATAAAAGGGAGGGTCCTCTAAAAATGACGTTTGGATATATAATTTTCGCATAAGTTAACGAGTGTCCCAATACTAATTTAGCATTTTGCAGAGAGATGAATTGGGAAAGTTAACATTAGGGCTGCGGGGTACTGCAAAATTGAATTTTCGAAAACAATTTGAAATGTTTCATATATATGTCCATTTATCTGCAAACTTTTTGTGTGAGAGGGTTATTTGCAAATTTTAAAGTTACAACAAAAGAGTTGGTAAGTATTATCACGACTTTCATATGAATTAATGATTTTGAAGTCCATGCAAAACGTTGGAGATTGTAAGAGGCTCACGGCCTCTTGTACGATGACGATTAGTTTTGTCGGTTTGTCTATAGGTTTTTCAATTAAATAATTCGATGATAAGTGTAATAATTTGACTCTTCCTCCGACTTAATTGACTCTTACTCCTATACTAAGTCGGCGAATTGTTGTTGAGAAGGTTTAATCTCTTCTCTTCTTAGTACGTTGTAATTACTTTCAAGTCTGACCGTTTACCCATGTATTATAGTATGTGCTGCATTCAAATTACTTTTTACAACGCCAAAAAGGTAGTTAGTTTTGGTAAATATGTTCTACTATCATATGCAAAAAACTTTTATTAAAACTTGTATCATGTTTACAATACAAAAAGTGAAAACTTCGTCTAACCGCATTCTTCCTTACAGCGACGCCTTTGCTGGCCCAGATTCCTCCTTATAAACGAACCTCCACAAGAAGCTTTATTAAAACTGTATTGAGTTTACAATACAAAAGGTGAAACTTCCGTCCCGGAATTCCTCCCACAGCAACTCCTTCACTGGCCTGGATTCCTCCTTCAAACGAACCTTCACAAGTCAATAGTAGCTTTCACACTAACATTGAACAAACATCTATTCTAGCTAATCTTCTTCATCATCTAGACTTTGCACAGGCTGACCTCATTCCAAAGATTATCTATTCTAGAACAACAGTGATCAAAAACCTAGAACCGAAGTGTGAATCTCCAACTGCTAGAACTTCGCAGCACAACATTCTTGTACAACATCCTCCTTTCATAGAGCAGCAGTCTAGATTTTCTTCAACCCTAGATATCATGTGTCTGCAATACATGGAAATAAATTTATGATAAAGCATGATATATAAATATGGAAAACTAATCTGAACAAAATAAAGACTGCACACATAAAATCAAATGTCGTCAGAATGTCGAACAATATTTGTAACAACATTCTGTCCAAACAATTTAACTTCATCAAAATTCATTAAAAACATTTGACTATCACAACTAAATGAGAAAATGAAAAGACTTCTTCATTTATGTATTTAGACATATCAATTCATCCATTGAACTTGAAGAATTATGTTCATCTACTTGATTTACTTCAACATTGCCTTGTGTAAACCAAGTTTGTTCCTTACTTTACTAGAGTAGCATATCATTTAAGCGAATTGATTTTATCATACATAGTTTGAATCCATTTATTTTTCCCAGAAGTTTTTTCATGTGAGATTTGTAATCCCCCAATTGATATTGCCTTTGATGCTGGATTGTAAAATTGAAACCTTTACCTCTATTTTACTTTTACTTATCTCCTTTATTTGAACTCTTTAAGTATATGAAGATTGCCGGGAAATAGGTTATTTGAGCCCATAGGAAACCTGGCTACAAGTTGATTTTTCTTTTTTCGTGATGCAAAACTTATCAACAATGTGAATGTCAAAAACCCTTTTGCATTGTGTCCAACACTTAGCAGGTTATTTTCCGGTCCAGGTATGTAAAATACCTCCGACATTGTCTTGACTTTTCCATTCTTTGTCTTGAAGAAACTGCTCCAACACCTCAGATTTTGTATGTTTTTGCATCTCCAGTTGTAATTTGCCCACTCATAGTTTAGACAAAGATGAAAACAAGCTTTTGTTGCCACTCATATGTCGACTGGCTCCACTATCCAAGCACACCAACTATTTTAAGAGTTTCCATATGAAGCTATCAATAAGATTTCAAAATTTTCTACACTATTTTCATACATGAAACCAGCTTCACGTCTTTTTTTCAAGATATGTCACCCAACAATCTTTAATGAAACCAACTATTTTAAGGCTCGGTATACATCCATTCATATTATGAATCATGGGATCTCTCTAGCAATGTTTCCATTTCGAGTTATGAGAATGACAGGAACCATGAGTCTCAAAAGATGGCATTTGCTTGAGAAACTATATTCTATAACAAAATGTAAATAGTAGTGCAAGATTCAACATATTTCTTGTTTAATGTCGAATTGGGCAGTACTTCTCTAAGCAAAGAAGATGATATGCATGTTCAAGTATATCGGTGAAAAACAAGAAACACGATTCCGTTGACGGGATGTAATTCAAGATGGAAAGCAATCGTGGATGGATGGAGAGTATTTCTATTTAGTGCTTGAGTCAGTTTTATTTAGTAATTAGTATTTTAGTTTTTCTTAATCAAGTCAAGGTAGGATTCTCTTGTGTTATTTTCTTACTAAGTCAAAATAGTAGAAGGTAACAATTCATTTAGAGTCGTCTATAAAAACTAGCAGCTAGTACATGTAATAGACATGAGATTTATGTTATGAATTGAAATAGACGTGTGGCTGGTTGTTGGAGAAAGTCATATTGCAATCTTTCACTCTTAATTGTTATCGATTTGGTTTTGTTGCCGCTATGACACTTGCATCCGACATGGAAGCTCGCTTTGAAGGGATAGAGAAGAGTGTGGCAGCCCCCAAATCTCGCTTGGAGTCATCAAAACAACGACAGATTCATGCTCTAAAGATTTACTGAAGAAACTCAATATCTTAACCGACTTGATAACAACACAATCACATGAACGTCATCATTAATCAACTCCATTGGCATCTCGCGCAAAGCGAACCATCTTTCCAGACCTCATGGATAAATCCATTACTTCCACGGCAATCAATTCGGCTACACCGCTAATCTTGGCCCCTCCTATGCCACGTTGCCATGTAAAATTGCCGATGTTCGAAGACCGTGATCCTTGGGCATGGATTGCTCGCGCAGAGCAATTCTTCCTGGTGCAGCGCACACCAGAGGATGCAAAGGTGGAGTTAGCTCTTATCGCCATGGCCAGTGATGCATTATATAGTTCAATGGATGATGTGTCATTTCCCGTCTATGGGATGGTTGCAATTTAGTGCAGAATTACTACTATGGTTCGACGATGGGTTGGCAGTAAATGAGTTCGAGTCTATGGGAGTCACTCGACAAACTGAATCTATCGAGGAATATGTGGTTGAATTCATCGCACGGGTCGGCCAGCTACACAACCAGTCTGACTCTTATTACTTGGGTCAGTTCTTGGCTGGTTTAAAAGATGATATTCGTTGTCGAATTCCAGCGAAGCCCAACATGCAGGTGTTCACAGCGGTCCGCCAGGCACGATAAATAGAGAGAGAGCATGTACCCATCCAAGGATTATCGTGAAAATCATTGGCCGTATCCACCATCATTTATTTCCGCTGCTACCAGACCACAAGTGCCATCTAAACAACCAT
>AYJT01006188.1:0-11864 GCA_001278415.1 Ocimum tenuiflorum | reverse complement strand
CAAATGATAGCTTTAAGGATTAACAACTAAATGTATGTTGTCTTAGACTGACAAGTTGTCAATGAATTTACGTCTTTTCCAGGCACAAATAGCAGAGCTACAGAAGGTGCTTGAATCACTCCCATTGTTAGAAGAAGAGGTTCAGGCACTTAGAGAGAATACTGCACTTGAACGTGATATGGAGCGTGCAGCAGTTCAAAAGCAGCGATCTGGTGTTTGGAAGTGGGTTGCTGGATAAAGTAGCTTCTCGGAGCAGAAGAATTTGCCAAGAGCAGTTGAGCAAATTCTCTCAGATGTCGAGTATGTTAATATGGTGATTGTCCACCCCAAGATACCTGAAGGCTTTTCTTTGCCTTTATTGTGAAAACTGTGCTTGCTACAGTGAATTCTGAATCACCTTTTCCCTTGTATAATATCTTAGAAGGCTAGAATACAAACAAATTCTCTTCTGTTGAGTTTGTTTTCTTGAATTAAATCGCAAATTCTTTGTGTTTTACGTGTAATGTATACAACTTTTTAGCACTCAGATTCATTATTTTTCCGTCATGTAATACTTTCAGTTAAAGTGAAATACATCATTACTCAACTTTGTACTAGTTGTCCCAATACCAGTTTGCGAACTTTTTTCACCAGTTTCAGATCCTAGAAATGCCTTTTCTCGACAGGATTCGGACATTGCATTATTGTATTATTTAGGGAGTGCATTAGTCATTTGGTACATGATGTTTATAGAGAAAAAAATGATTCCATGGAAAATCCAAATGAAGATACCCCCAACTGCAGGTTCAGAATGCTTCTTGTATGCTCCATAATTTGGAGATGTACTTCATAATTTGGAGGGCATATTCTGTTTGTTCTTTGATATCAATTGCCTCCTCAGGATTTTGCCAGCAGCAGACCTCCGTAAGGAGCTGATGAAACTTACTCTCCTAATTTTCTTGTATGGCGCTACCTGCAAAATTTCGATATAATGTCAGAATTTTAATCATGTTTTCAGCAGAAAAAGCAGCTCAAGGGAATGTGAGGTGTACCTTTGTATTAACAAAATGGATGACTTGATCTTCTGTTAGCTTAGAAGTAGCTGCTCTGACCACATACGCTACATGTATCTGTCCTGCTACTTCATCTTCAAGTCTGCACGATTTTATTTTCATGTTAGAACATTATGCCAAAACACGCTTCCATGCTCACTGGCTCATGTTATATCTATGGTCTTCCATATCCATGCATTTCTGTTTAGTGTGTCTGTGTGTTTGGAGGGTGAGGAAGGAGGAAATTGATGGTATACGGAAACTCACGGTATGATTGCTGCGGTTATTTCAGGATGTCCTGCTAGTATTGCTTCTAACTCTGCTTATGCCAACACTTGAGCCATCTAAACTGCAGTTTTAAACACTTTTTATCAAAAGATGTTGTGAACAAATATACCTGATAACCGTTGTGCTTGATCAATTCCTTGATCCGGTCAACTATGTAATTGTATCCTTCATCATCGAAGTAACAGAGATCGCCTGTCTTGAGCCACCCCTCTGAATCAAATGTTGCATCAGTTGCCTCCCCATTTCCCAAGTACTCTTTCATCACACTTGGACTCTTCAGCCTGAGTTCTCCCTCCCTGAAAGGGGGCAACGCCAATCCAGTCTCGGGATCCACCACCTTGGCACTAAAACACGGAAGCAATCTTCCTGATGAGGAGGGGCGAGCATTTGCTTCTTTAGCAGAAGCAAAGTAAGTAGTAGCTCCACAGCTCTCGGTCAAGCCGTAGCCCGGCCTAAGTTCAATCCACGGGAATTTCTTTCTGAATGCCTCAACCACCTTGTTGCTCAGTGGCGCTGCTCCTGATCCCACTCGTCACAATGATGATAAGTCAAGCCCTCCTCCATCATGCTTAACTAGGCCAATAATCACTGGAGGAACAGCAGGTATGTTATTCACCTTGTATTTCTGAATAGCTTCAAGCATTTCTTGGAATTGTATCTCTCCATTAGAACAATTGTGTTCCCTGTGCAGAACAATCCCAGCCCGAAAAAAAAAACAAGGCCGTAGACGTGGAACATAGGCATGAAGCATAACACCGTATCATTATCGGCCATGGATACTCGGACCGACCATTTCATCATGGTCAGAACTGAGATGAAATTCGAATGAGTTAACACTACTTTGCTTGTTCCAGTAGTCCCTGAAGAGTACAAAATTGCTGCTGTATCTGATTGAGTAGGCTTTGCCTCTGTAATCTCCAAAGCCTCGCATTTCTCAATGAGCTCTTCAACAGAAAGGCGATTGGCTTCTCCACCACGCGAAGTGAGGAGAAGAGGCACTTCAATTGAAGAAAGCTTCCAACTCTCTGTTGGTGCAGAGATGGCTAGCATTGCACCCGAATCACGTACTTGCTTGTGAATCTCTGCTTCAGTATTGAGTGGATTAGCAGTTGTGATAACTGCTCCAATGTACATAGCAGCAAGGCATATAGTTGAATACAGCAATGAGTAAGGTGATAAGATAAACACGACGTCGCCCTTCCTCACACCGAGCCCGTGATGCAAAGCAGCAGCAAATCGGGTGATGGACCGGTGGAGCTGAGCATAGGTGACGTGGCGGCCTGTGGCCGAGTCGATGAGAGCTACTCGCCTTTCAGAGTGCTGTGATGGTGGGAAATGAGAGAACATAAGTGGGCGCGTCAAGATTAGGAATGTTTTGATGATGTTTGAGATGACAAGGGAATGGTAGATTCCGGTTTGTTAATGGAAGCCGCTCTTGTTGTCAAAGGCTAGAGAAGAGTGGAGTGAGTCTTGCTCTGTGGTGGCCATTGCTGTTAGCCTCTTCTCGAGTCAAATGTTGTTGTCAGTTGTTAATAATAAGCATCCTTCGTGGGAGATTCCATTTTAATTCCTTTGGAATTTCTTTCTCGAGAAAACGATGTCGTTTTGCATTTGGACATCTCCCACAAGACCAACATTGTTGCTGCCCGAACTTGTGTAGTAAAAGACATTTTTTTATTTTTTATTTATATTATATCGGAAAATTGGAAATACATTCCGCCGGATGAAATAAATTCTAGGAGAAAGAGAGTAGTGAGACTGTTAGGAATCAATTTCAAGATTGGAGCCTGTGTTTCTATTTTCCCTTAAATTGAAGCTCTTGCCCTAGTTAATTACTTAATCTCTCTCTCCCTTATTTTTTGGAACTATGTCTCCTCTTGATACTTATTTTGCACATAGATTTTCTCAAATCCCACGCATAATATTACCCTGAGAATGTTATCATTGTCTATCTTAACGAATGGTAAATTATTCAATTGTATTACGTCTAATGCAATAATTATAGAAGTAAATATTGATACGGCCCTAGCTATTTTCATCTCGATCCTCGAAATTTTTGTTTTTTTCGAAAACGAACAAATAAGCAAATTTTCTCATAAGTTCACAAATACAGTTGAAAAAAAATAATAATTCAATGAACAAATTGCTGTTATTGATATCACAAGAAGCGGTTAAACTTGGTTAGTTTCATATTGAAATAGGTACATGCATGGTTGTGTTGTTATAGTAAAGATTTCATTTCAACAGAAAAGATTGTTGCCAAGGCGAACTGGACGAAAAAGAAAGTTACAAAGCAAAGGCCCTAAATATTTACCAAAGAGTAAGATTCCATCTATTGATAGTTGTTTCAGATTATTACAATTCTAGTACGATATAAATTCCTTTCCTTTCCTCTTCTCTCAATATTTTAGTGAAATGCCAATCATCGTATAAATTAATAACGCGTTTGGTTACACAATGTTTAATTGATGATTTTGTAATAACTTTTTGGGAATGATTCTCGTATATATTTAATATGATATGTGACCTAATACACCTCGAAGATCTCATACATTTCAGAAAAGAATTTGAAACCCGTAAATCAGGGGATATTATTTTCCCGGATGGCAATAGTTCCATTTTATAAACCCATCAGTAGTAGTTGGAAAACAATATAAATTAGGGGCTAGCCAGCAAGCAAGGATCCAAAAGTAAACAAAAACTTCTCGTGATCCCTATCAATATGAAATCTAACACTGGTGTTTGCGTTGCAGCTCTTTTATGCATGTTCCTAGTTTTGTCGCAAACAAGCGACGCACTTTCAACTAGGGTGTTGCAAGGGTCGGTGCCGCCCAGCTGCGTAGGGCAGTGCGGCGGATGCACGCCGTGCGACAGGGTTTTGACCGGAGGCAGATGGGGGTGCGCCTGCAATCCCAAGCGGAGGTTACAAGGTTCGCTGCCGCCGAATTGCGTAGGAGGGTGCGGCGGATGTACGCCGTGCGACAGGGTTCCCGTCCAAGTGTCCAACGGTGACTTCATTTGGAAGTGTGTGTGCCAGTCACATGTATAAGAATTTTGTTTTTATGATTTACAATTCGTGATTAATATAAATTAAGCATCTTTTATTTTGTTTAGCTTGCCCATTTTGTTGTTGGGCTGCCACCGGTGGCATCATATTTGTTTGAGTGGTTAGTGAAAATTCGGTCACCGATAATGTCACAAATTTGAATTTCTTCCCTATGAGATTTTGTTATTATATTTTAACTTTCATCAAATAAATAAAATTTACATAAATTGTGTAAAATATAAAGCTAATTTAAATGGTAGTTCAACCACTATTAATTGAAAATATTCTTAAGATTGAAAAATATGAATGAGCATGCATGGTTTGAATTATCACTTGTATTGTAATTTAGTGGTAGGAGATCCAAAATTTTGTATGCAGACGTAGAGTCGCTTTGAGTTGTGCATTTGAGTCAAGTTCTTATTAACGTCGAAAACCAATTTCATTTTGGAGACACCGAAAAATTCACAGGCAATTAAATCATGTCATGTGTATTTAAATAATTAAATATTAATTTATTTATATTTGGAATTTGATCAAATATTATTTCCTACATTAAACAAGTAAATAATTGATATTTAACTTATTTAACATGTTACTAAATCTTTCAAGATTATCCAAATATGGGGTAACCAATTGGAGTTTGCTACCTAAGCCCTAGGAGACTCACTTCCCTATAAATAGAGATTTGGCGACACACATTCAAGGAGTAGAAGCACACACTAAAAGGAGTAGACACACACATCCTTTCTACATCTTCAAGGCGCATTCAAGGCATTCAAGTCGTTCTTCGTGGAAAGCAACGATTTCTTCACCAAATTTAACACAAATTCGAAGTTCGATCCGGAATCAAGGCTCTTCTGCCCCCGATAAACATTTTCAAATCCTCCAATCCTTGAAGACGAAGATCAAAGTTCAAATTCTCCAAGAACGACGGTCAGTTCCTCATTAAATCCCAAGCCAAATCCAGTGTTTGATCCAGAATTGAAGCTTCCCAGCCCCGATGAACGTTATCAAATCCATAAATCCTCGAAGATCAAGATCGAAGCTCAAATACACGAAGAACACGATCAGACTCTTCACCAAATTCAAGTCAAATCCAACGTTCGATCTAAAAATAAAGTGCAGACCCTCCGGATCAACATTACAAACCCCCAAATCCAAATTCAAGAAGATCGAAGGAGCCAATATCCTTCGACAATTCAAAGAACACACAAGAATTTTTGAAGATCAAATTCGAATAGAAGAATCAAAGGAGATCTAGAGATCAAATCCACAAAACTGTACTTCAATCCACCTTAAATCAGACTGTATACGAATTTTCTCTTTATTTATTCGTAAATAAATAAATATCAAAGTTTGTGTTTACACATTCATTATTTACAAATTTGTAAATCTCAAAAGTAAGATTTTTGCACGGCTTATTTCCTTGGTATGGTTGAAAATATATTTTTATGGGAATTAAAAAGGGGAAATTTGAATAGGATATGCATGGCGTTTGAGTTGTGTATGTCGTAAAAATTCATGATCCTGAACTAGTATTGTTACTTATGGTATAAAATGCATAATAATTTATAATATGATGTATTAGTTACTGTTATATACAATGCATAATTTTCAGAAGTGAAAAATAACGCAGTTTAGCGTGTAAAATTGCTTTGTAACATATGTTGTGATACCTAAGTTACCGTTATACAATAACAACTATTTCATTGGTGAGAAGTCAAGAGTACATCATTATGTGATTAATGAAGATTATCATTGAATTGTTCTTTGCGTGAAATAAATATTTATTTCAAAACCGTAAAATTACTTCTGTTTAATATATATCATATAAGAAATAATATTTTAATTCAATTAATCATTTACAATTTTATAACAAAGGCAAAAAATTATAATATACCATTTAAAATATTTAGACTAATCTAAATAAATTACTCTCATGACCAAAACTTAGGAGAATGATGGGTCTATGAATAGGTTGATTCGTATAAATTTATTTAGGGGGTCTAACAGTAGATTTCACAGTTTTATCCTCATAATGCACCAATATTGCATATATTAGACAACAAGATTTGTATTTGTTTTCCTCATTAATTTGATATGGAAAAAATTAAATTGTTCACATGTAACACAACTCAATAATATAGCATATCAAGTTTTGATATCCTAATTAAAATATAAATAATAAAAAGAACTCCAAGACAAATTGACAATAGTAGATCAAAACAACAAAATGAATCAAACCAGCAATTACTCAAATTGGTGTTTCTCATTTAATTTTATTTTCTGGTCGGCCTTTTGTTCAACTCGCACAATCCTATTTAGAAAATTTGGAAAAGTCATCCATCATACAAAATCCTTTTGCTTTCATGCAAATTTGAAATCGTGTTTTGCAATCTTTATTTTTTCTTTTTCCAAGTAGTGTTATATTGTGAAATATATTAGCGAGATCTTTGTTACAAATCCGAGAAATTGGACTTTTTATAACATTAATCCAACACCAAGTGACACACAATAGTAATATATATTGTTTTAGGAACGGCACTTACTAAATATGCGCACATTGCTGTGTGAAAATCAAGTGTATATTATATATGTTTGATATATAATAGATTTACATTGGATCAGCAAAGATATTTCCTACTAAAGAAAAGATATTTCGTGATGATGATGATGATAATAATAATAATAATAATAATAATTGTTAACTTTGTATTAATTATGATACAACCAGTGATGGACGGCAATTAAAGATAAGTAAGTCAGAGGTTTCTTAACGGATTGGTAATTAATTGCTTCACTTGCACTCATAACTTCATTGCATTAATTAAATTTTTTATCATTTTTTTTTTTTTTGCATTTTGTCGTTATTTTATTTTCTTAAAATCCGCAACCACTACATATGATGCTAAACATTGACACGACAGTTTTTGGTCATAGAATCCGTTATATTTAAGATGTACAATATGCATTATTATTTGGACGCGTAGTGTCCTGCTCCTGCATGAGATCAATGTTAACTACATCATTCGCATAAATCATAACGAATTTTCTGGAATTTAGATATATTTCCTGTGTTGTAAAATTCATTGGTGATATACATCAACATTATGTGGACGATTATATGAACAAGTATAACATAGGAACTCAATAAGTATAATATTTTAACTAAACAAACATACGACTGAACTGAGACATTATATTTAACTTAACAAACATAACATTTGAATTAAATAGGCATAAATTATTATCAAACAATCAACTGGACTACTAGACTAACTCAAGTTTCATCAGTTTCTTAGTCCCACGTTCACTTCTTTTCTGGACTACTAGACTAACTCAAGTTTCATCAGTTTCTTAGTCCCACGTTCACTTCTTTTCTAGTAGGATTTGACCACAATCTTCATGCTTATTCAAAATGTGCTTATTTTTATTTTTTACTAGTATTCCACGAGTGCATTGGATTGCACGAAAAGATTTATATATTTAATTAAAAATTTTAAACGTGAGAAAACATTTGTTTTTATTTCTGCAAAAATAATTTTAGAAACACATTTTTATTTTACACGTATTAATCAAAATTTTCTAATCATTAAAAATGTATATTATATAGGAACATAGAAAAGAAATTATAATAAAAAGAATTCTAAATAATATTAATCACCACAACAACAATATTGTATTGATTTATTGGGATAACTGAAAATCCAAGAAACAATTACACGATTTTCTTTCACCGTCAAAAGTACAATGGTTGACAACAAAACCATATCCAATTAGAAAGTGTGTTGCAACCGAAGTTTCATTTCCACAAAGTTTGACCTGCAAGAAGTTTAATCAACCCTTGTTTGCAATTACTCCATTTGCAATCAAACATTAATATATCAGTTCAATTTCTAACACAACTCAAATAAAATAGTGTTGATGCTGGAATTCCAGTACTCACCTCTCAAACTCCAAATAGTATTTAAGTATCTTTTGCCAGATCCTCATGAGCACACAAGTCTCTCATTGGCCCCAAAAGAAACCAAAGAAATCATCTCATTATTGGTATACTCTATGTCGGAGAAGGAAGAGGAAACACATAGCAAAAAAAGGTTTTGATATGTTTCCTGTTTGACCGAAAACTAAACTTTTACATGTATTTTTCCGTTTAGAATTTTGCGTACCACAATTTAAGGTATAACTAAGGCTTAAAATTTGTTAATCCTCCATTATGTGAAATATCTGATGAACTTGCCTATATAATCAAGACGCATGAAAATCCAATTTCCAAGTCTAGGTCATTATAGTATTAGAGATTTCATCCTCGTAGGATATTCAAATGCAAAGATGCTGGGAACAACTACACATCCGATCAAGAAAATAAAAAATGCAACCTAAAAAAAGAAGTGGAAATGTATTGTTACCCGTCATTGAGGTCAGTTTTGAGAGCTTGATCAAAATATTCCTCAGCTCGAACAATATCTATTTGAGTCTGCCATATTAAATCAATGTAAAGTGATTACACATTTCCATCACTTGAGTTCCCAAAATCGCCCTTTCACAAAACTCCTCCGCCTTTGCAAAATCTCCCTTCACCTGCAAAAAACAGATCAAACAATTTCCAACTCAACTTACATACATATTTATTTGACCAATTCCCAAATTTATCATGAATGTAGTATGTTGTTTCAGATAATAACTCTAAAAGAAAATTTTCCTCTTCAAACCTACGATGTCGGGAACATTTTTCAAGATCCGATCTAAATTATTGGGATTAGATACAATGGAGCTTCTAAAAGAAACACTTAAGAATAACTCAGACAAAATCATATTCCATTTTTACAATGAATTATCACCATTTTCATCCTATTTAAGTTTCCTCTTATAAATCCAATCTTCGTGATTGTTCTTATCACAACCACCGCTGTACTCTTCCCTTTGCCAGTTTTATGCTCACCGCTCTTAGATTTGAAAACCATGGGAAATCGCTATTGAATCAAATAAAACAATTTTTAGAAATTGAAAAATTACCTCCACAGTGAGGCAGTCGAGAACGGTGGCGAGGTACACTGGAGGACCAGCGCATAGTCGCTCAACATAACTCCAATCTGGGCTTTTGCGGTGTGCCCCAAAACCGCGCTCTATTGTGGCCCCGAACACCACCCTCATGCTGCTACGGTTGTGATCGCATTAGTTGATAGCATTGGCGTTGCCATAAGGCTTGTGTGCTGCAAGAGAAAACTTGAAAGGAAAAAAAAAAAGCGAGAGTTGATAGCATTGGGATAGATGTGTGAACGTGGTTCATGAAGTGCCCAATTATGAAGGAAGTGGCATGGATATTTTGGGCGGAAATAATTGTTGATCTTGACATTGCTTTATTATAATAGAATAGATGGGCGAGTAATTGCTCAAATAAATGTTGTTCTTGGACCTCACAAATCAGATCAGTATCAGAAACAAAAGGAAACACGATTATATGGATAACCTTGCCACGCCTTGGAGGCCAGTTTTTAATTTGCATGTGGGTTCGTTCTGGACTTCTCATTAATGAAAGTAACAAAATCATCTAAATCCCTGCCACTATCACAGTCTTCACCAACCCTGTTGTTCTTTGAGAAAAACTTCAATGTGGAGAAATCGCTAACGTCATGCCTGCTAGGCAGAAAATATTTCATTAAAAACCATACCATATTCCATTGTTATAAAATTTCACAGCTTTCAGAATCTTTTGTGGATGATATCTTCAAATAACAGTTGATGATACCAGCACAACACAGGAGAAATGAAAACATGTCATTCAATTTGAAAAAAACAACTTTGTTTTTTCTCTTTTTTGCAAGATGTTTGTGTCCATCAGCATCAACATTAGCGATGATCAAATCTTCCTCCATAGTAATGTCAATTCAATAAATTAGCCAGTAATGCACTTACAGGAGCAAGGTTCTTGTAATGACCACGCCTACAAAAAGCAATGCATTAATTAGGTTATATATATAAGATAGACATACTAATGCATTCGGAAAGGAATCGTAATTCCTCAAAAAATACTAAATTGCATGACAACTCATGTCTGACATTGCATCATGTTCAACTTCTCAAGATTACACTTATCAGGGTGCATAAAACTCAACCACGACATCCTCGTTCTCATCAAGTACAATCTCATTGAAGTTGTCCGGAGTAAGAACCATAATATTTTGACGGATTGCAGTAATCTGGACATTGGTAACCTGATGACAGAACAACACTTACAAGGAACAGTATCTGGGTTGGGTTCTAAGTAAGCTAAAGAGTAGAAAAACAAAAAAGAGAACATTGCCTCCCCAATTCCCTCCACATCATGAAAATTGAAAGTTTTTATGCATATACTGATTATCTTGCTTAAGCTGAAGCTAGTTATGTTATTATCAAAAGCATAATCAACAGAAAATATATGATAAACCTCGCAACAGACTTTATTAAGATCTCAAACCTCTGTAAATTTGTATTCTTGTCAACATAAATATGTCTATTTTTTTAAATGAGGCAGGGATAGAGTGATGAGACCATTAATCAAGAGAATAGAGAATGTTGGTGAAGATATATTGAAGGCTTGTAGGCTGGCATGTGAATTGCGAGGATGACGACAATAATTTTGTTTTTTTTTCATAAATTAAAGTATAATACGTCATTTTTGAATTTTTTAGCACCCTAGGAAAGACAGAGACAATTAAGCCCATTCAAATTAATCTTGTTTGCCATTGATCGTTATTTTAAAAAGCAAAATATTTCTATCCCAATTGCGCCTAAT
The DNA here is from genome assembly GCA_001278415.1 of Ocimum tenuiflorum. NCBI lineage: Eukaryota > Viridiplantae > Streptophyta > Magnoliopsida > Lamiales > Lamiaceae > Ocimum > Ocimum tenuiflorum. The sequence goes on along the minus strand of AYJT01006188.1, from coordinate 724 downwards.
CCAGAATTACTATGGGAAAATCAATTAGACTACCTATCTTCTTCCACAAAAAGAGAGAATTGGCCGGCGAATGTAGATAAGATGTTCTTCTCATTTCCCTCATCAAACTTCCATCCAAGCAAAGGAGTGTCGGGTCAGCTGCTCCCTTGTGCATTGGCGCTCCAGCTTCCCTCTTCAGCATGACTCCTGTGCCGAAAGACCGTGCTTTTCAGCGCGGCTGCTTGCCCGGAGGAGGATGCCGGATTTCTTGGCTGGCAGCTTTTTTATTGTTACCTTCATTTTGCTGCAGCATACACTCCGCCATTACACACTATTCAAATTAACCTCGTTTCCGCGCGAAGCTCGAAAATGGGGTTCCAATAAAAGAGAATTGGATCTTAAGGTCCGATTTTCGAACTCGGTGTGTGGCGGAGTTTCGATCTTAGCAGTTGAGATAGGGGCAGAGGAGCGAGTGAGAGTGGATTCGTATGGTCAAAGAGTTTTCTACTCTCTATTACGTCAATATGACGGTTGAGGCGGGAAGTTATTAGCATAAATTGGATTAGTGGGGTAGCCGGGTAGAAATTGGAGATTATTTGTGTGGCATTTTCGTAAATTACATGCATATGAATGACATTTCATTTAGCAAGCATTTTTTGCGGAAAAAACTAATACTCACGGTACTTCTTTATTTTATTATTAGATTGATTTATGTATCAAGCCCAAATACACTTAAAAAGCATTT
>AYJT01006187.1:0-16518 GCA_001278415.1 Ocimum tenuiflorum | reverse complement strand
AAAAAGTTAACATCTGAACTCATCATGCTCGCTATGGCGCAACTTGTGTAGTTTTATCAAGTTTTTAGATTTCAGCTCAATGTAGACATTAAAAAATCTTAATTGAAACTAACAGAATAAATTTAATTTGTGTCGGTCTATTTCATAAATTCTCAACCGAATCTCGACTTAAGTTTACAATGATTGCATCCTGTCAAACCGAACTAAACTTAGGACAAGCATCAAGCTGATCAGTTACACATATACATAGTTAATTTGCATTTAGATGATGATGATGATAATAATAATAAATGTCGGAACTTTTCTATTTACATTTATCATTTGATTTGTTTAGCTTTACCAGCTCTCTTGAATCCATCTTAGTTCATACATTAAAGAATGTCGACGTACAGAAATCGCCTCAGTAATCTTAGTTTGTGCATCGATTTATACTTATTTGTCCAATTTTTACTTAGGCTTTGTTTGATTTGGTCTTTTATTAGAAAAGTGCACTTTACTTTTCTAAAAAATATTTCCCACTAAAATAAATCAAAATGCATTAATTAATTAATTTATTTTTTTCTCTTATTAACTTAAAAAATATAAACAAACATTCTCATATAGGATAGTCCTTTAATAACATTTCAGCCACCTGTATAATACTATAAAGTCATTTAACGCTGTCATTGAGAAATACCAAAATACAGTGGAGAAATGATCCCTAATATAAAGTCATTCAAATATACATGAGATTCTCCACATGTATAAATTACTAAATGGCCCATGCCATTGAGAAATACCATTGTATACGTAACCTAAAATACACGAGACAAATTGATGAAAAAAAATATAACTAAATATGGCGGCCGTAGTCGGTTCACACCTTTAAACAATGATTTATTTTCTGGAAAAAAATATAATCTTGCTAGTCGTTATCCTCGAGGGGGTAGAAAATTGTTCCAAAAGAAAAGGCAAATAAAGAAGATTTGTAATTTATTATGGTAACGCTAAAAAATATCGCTGCCTTCCTCAAAAAATAAATAAAAAAGTTTGGTGCCAAAACAACAAGTAACAGCTCCGCCGCACACAGTCACACCCTCCTCCCTCCGTTTCTTTTTTATCTCTTGCTTTGGTTTTCGTTTTCCGTGTCAAGCAAGTATCCACACCACACTCTACCATTTCTTCACCCATTGCCAAAATCTCAACTCCCATTTTAGGAAAAAAATCTCCCTATACAATTTGAAATCAGATTTTTCATTTCCCTTCTCCCCTTTATACATAATGTCATTTGCGCTTTTCTAATCTCCTTCCATCCCTTTTCAAAAATCCAATTTCCTTTTTGGTGCCTCTTTTTCCAGTGCACTTTTTGTAATTTATGTGTTAAAAGGGCTTTCTTCCCACCAAAAGGGCTCTTGTCTTTTTTTGTGGGTTTGTTGTAATTAAAAAAAATCTGGGAATGGAGATGGGACAGGAGTTTGTTGTGGCGGCAGTGGGTTCAGCGTCGGCGTCGGGGGCGGCGCCTCCGCCGAGAATGGGGGCTCCTCCGCCGACTTCTTTGGCGCCAGGATTTAGGTTTCACCCAACGGATGAGGAGTTGGTGAGGTATTATTTGAGGAGGAAAGTTTGTGGGAAGCCATTCAGGTTTCAAGCAGTTACTGAAATTGATGTGTACAAATCCGAGCCTTGGGAGCTGTCTGGTATATAAAGATATAATCTTTTATATCCATATATATGTATATAACTGATAGGTTTATCTTGCTTGTATAAATTTGTAACCTTGAAGATTTCTGATTTCTATGTTTTTCTTTTCCTGTGTGATTTACCTGTGTTTTTTTTTTCTAGGCATACATGAAGAAGTGAAATTTTTATGTGTTATACATATGTATATGTTTATTACATTTTGCAATTGGATGAATCTATGAGTGGTGATTCTGTTTGAAACCTTTGTGTACATAAGTTTTTGTCCGTGTTATAAGACATTCTGTAAATTAAGTGTTGGTGAGTGATTGTTTTAGTCTGGTAAGTTGCATTAAATGATATTCATGTGATTAATATTGAGACTAGATGACAATTTAGTGATAATTTTCTTGATGAATAGATGCAGATGTGAGTTTGTGCTTGTTTACACTCTCTCCAGTGTGAAATACTGGTAGCTGCAAAAATGAATAGTTGTAATTTGAAAATGGCTGAATATGAGATTTTGATAGCTAGGACAAGGTTGTAATGAATTTGGAGGAAATATATGAATTCGATGAACTGATGAGACGTAGTCATGAGTGTGTTCGTGTTTGTGTACGTGCATGGCATATATGCATATCGGTTCTACGTGATTTACATTGCGTGTATATTTAGCATTGCTTTGCATTTAAAGCCAACGGAAGCTCCACGTGTCGTTACACTCGCTGCTCACTTCAAAGCGTGATCATCTATTCATTTCAACTAGTTTCTATATCTAAAAACCTAACTCATATTCTTTTATCATGACAATCTAATTGTGTGTTTTATGTTATTACCTAAAAAGAGTATTCGTCACTGAAGACGAGAGATCTAGAGTGGTACTTTTTTAGCCCTGTGGATAAAAAGTATGGTAATGGATCTCGGCTGAATCGCGCCACTGGAAAAGGGTATTGGAAAGCAACTGGTAAGGACCGATCAGTGCGACACAAGAACCTGACCATTGGAATGAAGAAAACACTCGTTTTCCATAGTGGTCGCGCTCCTGATGGAAAGAGAACCAATTGGGTGATGCACGAGTATAGGCTTTGCGATTCAGAGTTGGAAAGTGCTGGCGTTTTACAGGTGTAAATTGATTCTGAATGATGAAATTTGCTGTCCGATATTCTTCTTAAAGGAAGTAAATCCTAAAGAAATTCCTCTAATTGTTTTTTCTGTGGATTAGGATGCATTTGTGCTTTGCAGAATCTTCCAGAAGAGCGGTCTGGGACCACCCAATGGGGACCGATATGCCCCTTTTATCGAAGAGGAATGGGATGAAGATGCACCACTTGTGATTCCCGGAGGGGATGTGGAAGACGATGTAGCTAATGCTGATGATGTGCAAGAAGAATGTATGGACTTTGACCAGGTATCACATTTCACTTCCTTTGGGATATCAAGTTTTACTTTTACGCATTTTATTTGTGGGCCTGAATTGGTTGCAGAATTTATAACTGAAAATTTTGGCAAGATCTCAGTTATATTGTCTTACACCTACTCTTGGTTCAGTCTGCTCTGATTGATGAACAGCATCTTTATCTGCCATATGATATGGAGAAATTTTAATTAAAATGTGGTTTTGCATGAATTTTAGCTACTTATATTTGCCATTCTTCTTATAGAATTCGCCACTGCAGCATAATATGGAAAGAGTCCCTTCATGTTGATTGAATGCCTATTTTAGCTTTATATGTTTGGAAAATCGTTTGAAATCAAAAACTTCTTTTAAGTATGTGGCGTTACTCAAAGTTTCCCAGTGAATATATGGAATTACAGAAGTTGAGAGTGAAATTGTATTCTTACTTTTTTTTCACGTGAAACATGATGCCTTTACTGATGTCGATGAGGATTAATACCAATAATTTGTGGTTACATATAGGTAATTGTTGCTTCCTGGCTAATGTGTTTTCAAAGTATAGAAAAAACAATTAATGGTCAAGGAAATAATGGATGATAGCTTGTTTAGAATTAAGATTATCTGTTTTAAACAGCTAGAAAGGACAATTCATGAGGTATTTCTTGTTTGCTAAAAATGTATATCCTTTTTCTGAAGCATGTCTACAATTTTAAGCATTAGTTGAGCTTTTCTGAATGCGTGATTTAATATTTAGTATCATGCTGAAGCTTTTAAAAATACTAACTATTGTGTATAGTTGGCATCTTGAATCTTTCTTCACTAGAAAGAAGCTGTTATATTTGACGTCGTTGTTTAAAAACAAGGGTTCATCTGCATTCTATTACTTTGTGATTGTTGTAATCCATCCAAATACTTAATCCCAAAATGTGTTGCAGACTCTCAGCATTGCTCCTCCCTTGGTCGTGTATCCAGTCGAATCTCATCTTACCCCATTACCATGCAAGAGGGAGAGACCTTCAGGTGAGCCTGAGCCCCTACCTTTTGATCCAAGTAAAAGGCCAAAGCATGATGATCTCAACTCTAGCAATGCCAATGGATCCGAAGACTCAACTACAACGAGTCAGGATCCTTCTTCCATGATGATGATGACGAAAAGTGAGGGACCTTTCGAGTTCCCTTTGCTAGAAACTGTGGGGTCCAAAGATAACCTTCCATCCAACCCCCTTACCTTCGATTCATCCAACCTAGAAAAATCTGTCCCTCCTGGTTACCTGAAATTCATCAGCAATTTAGAGAACGAGATCCTCAACATCTCGATGGAGAAGGAGACGCTCAAGATTGAGGTGATGAGAGCTCAAGCCATGATCAACATTCTTCAATCTCGCGTGGAATCCTTAACCCAAGAAAACGAGGACTTTAAAAGACGAGGCTAGTAAGGTATCTCTAAATTCTGGGTTTTGTAGTTGCCAGCACTCTATCTCAACGGACCACATTTTTTTGCATTTTGTCTCATGAATAGAGTTGCTGCCGAGATTTTAGCTGGAATCTGTCTCTGTCTTAGTTTAACTTCAATCTGCCGACTATACCATCTATCTTATATTTAAATAAAGTGGGTTTATAGATATTGGTATTTTGTTGCCTTGGAATTTCGATTATTGTAGCAACATATTTGATATCTTGTCTCATTTTAAAAGGTTTATAATGTCGAAAGTTATTATGAATTGTGTTGCATCAAATATGGCATACAGTAGAGTATAGATTTAGAAGAGATTGATCAGTTGGTCAGTTGCAACTTTCAAATACTAGACTAGACTAGTTCAAGCATTTTGATAGTCAAGTTTCAAAATAATAATAAAATTTTATGTCAGTGAAGATTTGGTCATAGCGCCGAAGATTTCAATCGTACATCTTTATAAGTCAACTAATAAATTATTAGTAGGTATATTAATGGGATCAATTCAAGCGATTTTCGTGAGTTTTTATTTATCAAAATCTGCATTGAACGACCCACATAAATAGTATTTGAATACGAGGGGGTTAAGGTTTGAATCTTGTTGCGAAGTAAAACAATTTTAACATTGAACATATTTTACATTCAAGTTTACTCCCACTTTCCAATCTACGGTCATTATTTATCGCTCACGGCAAAATCTTTCCAGCTGCAGTAAAACTTTTATCAGTCATTTATAATCATTTGTTAGTAACCGTAAAAATACCTAACTAGAATTATTAAAATTTAATAAGAGATGGAATCGATGTTATAATTTGTGACAAACTTCAATAAATTGTTCCAAGATGATGAATATTAATAATCTGTATAGACATTACACAAGACACATATGTAAGATATATCTATAATAGGAATCATGCATAATATATATTTAATATCTTAGATCACTTACAATACAAATATCAATTATATATCAGAGCCCGAAATGGCACAATCTCAAATGTTATATTAGGAACATTAAATTTATTAAATCAGATAATAGATAGAAGATTGCCTGAATATTGGAATTAAAGAAAAAGTTTATTGCTATTTAAAAAGTATGACGATTCGTGTGGCGCAAATAAAAAATAATTATCATTTGTAATATTATATTATGAAAGTAAAACTCACCTGGGACAGCAGCAAGTGGGGATATGAATGTGGATCACAGTTATCATAATTACATGCGAAAATATAATATTTTAGGAAAAGTATATTAATTGGAAGTCGGAAGAATCCAAAGTACAAATAGGATAATGACAGGTATGATTGGGACGTGGGGCCCTTCCTTGAGGCCGAAGCTATTGCCGTTTCGAATTCAAAGTTGGTTTGCTTCGCAATTATTTATTCCTTATGACCTCATATGCAACAAAGTTTAGAAAAGTAAAGGCTTTTAACCAAGAATAGGTGTATGACTAGGGTGTGCAAAATTTAAATCGATACTTGAAAAACTGATCATACCATTGTATTTTGGACAATTCGAGTTGGTTATAAAAAAATTGGTTCGAGAATCAAGTGTGTGATGCCAACCGAATAATGTTTTGGATCGGGTGTCGGTTATTTGTCGATGTAATGTCCCACATTTTTTTGAGGATTAAGAAATTCCAAGTATTTAAATATGAGCTTGATGGACTCTCTAACAATTTGAGTGAACCATTTTGGCAATACAAGAACGAGCCAAGTAGTGGTTAGCGGACTCATTATATATCGTATTGCTACTGGCTCCCATCCTGTGGGCCCGAAGCGTACAGTCAACAAATCCGCAAAATTAATCGACCGTCTGAATAGTCTTAGATTAAAGATATAATTTTAGAGATATATAATATATCTTTATTTACGTATAATCCCTATATCCTTGATTCCTAAATTATCTTATTGATAATAGTACATAATAATTACCTAATATTTTTATTTTAGCAATAGCTAACATAACTTATACTCTAAGATTTATTTTATAGTTTAATGTTGATTGGTTTTGATTTTTTCAACACTTGAATTTTCTTATATATTGGATACCATTTTATAGTTTTAAGTTGAATAGTTTATTGGTTTAGCATTTTGGTTTTGGATTTTGCTCGTTTATGTTGGTGTTGATTTGTTTTAGTTTTTCGACGAAATTTTGCATTTTGGTTATATTAAATATTATGTCTACAATTCAGTTTTTCGGTTAACCGACCGAATCCAAACTAAATTTTCGGTTTGATTTTTGTCGGTGGTAATATAAATAGGTTCAAGTTTCGGTCGGTTGAGAAATAAAATTCACTTATTTCAGTTATAAGAATTTCGGTCAGTTTTTCCCCAAACCGACTGAATACACACCCCTATCTTGACACGATTTCACACACAATAACTTTCAAATGGCCAAAATAGTAATATAAAACATATTCCTGCAAAATATATATCAGTTTCATATCAATTCGCTAGCCAAATTCGTATTCAATCAAAGTTATAATTTATAGGAATCCGATACATAAGGACAACAACAAATATAAAAAATGATACATGTGCATTTAATATATAATAAGTACAATTAGTGGTAGATCCAAAGTTTAAATGTTAGTCATTCAATAGCGAGATGAGAATCCACGGTATATGTAGACTCAAATGCGATGGGTTAGTGATCGGCGCTTGTTTTCTAAAATAATTGATGTTGATTTTGTAATTTAATTTAATTGTGGGGATGACGTAGATACGTGATGACTACATCGTTTTTCGTTGAATAGATTACTAACACAGTTAAGTATGAAAATCCTGAATCTAGAATCTTACGATCTTTTGGGGTCCTAAATCAATAATCTTGCGATCTTTCATGTCCTGTATTGACAATCAACTTTTGGGATTATAAATCGCCAGATAAATCATATTTCAGTAACTGAATCATTTTTTTTTTCCTTTTATGTAAATAAAGGCTCGTGGTTTCCTAAATAAAAGCTTTAATCAATATTTGTATTTGCACTTGTAGCCTATCGAGTAAATTAACGAAAATAAAGAGTAAAAATAACATAAAAATCACAAACTTCAATTGAAAAGTAGTTTTCTATCATTTCATGGCAGTGTATTCAATGATAAATTATATTTTGGAAAATAATATATTATATTGCTTAGCACGAGTTGAAATACTTAAAAATCGTTGTATATATAATATCATTATATTGTGTCATTGTGTGCGTGTGAGTCAGAATAGCCTTATAATATAAAAATTGCCTTAATATATTAATTTAATATATTAATATACCAAATGAGAATAGTTCTTAAAAATTACATTTTTGTCACTTTTCTTTTAAAAAACAACACATCTTTTACATTATTTTCACTTTTTCTTTGATTTATTTACTATCATTTATATTATAATATATATTTATATAATAAGTAATAAAAAAGCTCAATAAAATTACATTATATAACTATCCTCTAAAAACATTTCATTTTCGCTAATTTTATTTATTATTGAATTAATTTATTGAAAACAAATAAAAATATATATTTTTTATTTTATCGTTTAAGTTGAGCTCATTTTTTACATTAAATTCTATTTTTGCAGATTTTTGCTTTGTTTTACTCTTTTTATTTCTGTTAAATTGGTTTCTACGTAGTATATGATATTGCAATTAATAACTTATATAATTCTATTGAGAATATTGATGGACAAAATTAAACTTTTTCTAATGATAAAAATATCATTTTATTTATTCTATTTTAGCAATTCAGTTGGACCGGAGTGTAAAACTAGTCATAATAAATATGTGATAATCCTGAGAGGAAGAGAAAAAGAGGATATGTAGATAATCGAGGAGAAGCAGCATGAATTAAATTGAATCCATGTGGTGACGGATGCGCTTGTGCCACCTAATTACGGCATATCCCAAGAAAAATAAAAACGGGTTTTGGAATGGGATAATCAGATAGTATGAAAATAAAAATATACTCTTAGGATCAAAAATCTGTTTTCAATTGAACTTTTAGCTCATCTAAAATGTTGTTCTTTTAAAAGTTATGTGAGAATGTGCATTAAACATATGTGAATTTTATATTTAAAATTATGGGAAAATATTATTTTAAATACTATCCTTTTCTTCAAAAAACAAAACAAAACAATTAAATACAAAATCACAATAACATAAAGAATATATAATAAAATTATCTATTTGTCTACCTTCTCGGGTGCAGTGGTAAGCACTTTTTTTATGACCTTAAAGATCACGGGTTTGAGTTTTTGTGGGGACATCCGCGTGGGTTTATTTAATATTGTACTTCAATTAAAAAATAAAAAATAAAATTAATAATTCTCACTTTTTTAAGGGTAGATTTGAAAATCTGAAAATCATAAGCTAATAATTTGAAAATCTGAGGCTTCAAATCGAGATATTTCTAAAAAATTGAAGGACTTATCGACTCAAATTGTCTGCGAAGGGCTAAACTGTTCACATCAGAATATTATAAGGGTAAAAATGATAATTTTGTCTGTGTTAATATTTACAATGTTTGATATGAAAATCCTTTTTGAAAATTTAATATTATTTATTGTATGAAACTTTGGATTGGTACACCACTTTTTTTAATGAGCATTTGAACCATGCACCTATCTCACTTCGACATATGAGAACCCTGAAAGACAATTGACACCCCAAATTTATTAATGTGAATATGTACATTTATCTTGTATTGTATTAATTTATTTCATGATCCAGATTATAAATTGCCGAGTTCAACGTACAATACAAAATAAACAAATAAATCTAAGCAAGCACATCCACATCCAAAATATTAACCTCATATTCATTTTTAGGATAAAAAATCTCGTAATTCTTTTTTAAATCTTTTTTTATTTATAATTTTTTTAAATCTTTTTTATTTTTTTTTTATTTTTAAGTCAGTCGATAAATTTGCACCTAAAAAACGCCGTCACCAAAACCCCACCTTTAAATAAAAGCGAAGTTTGCCTTTTCCTGCATTAGCTTCTTCCCCAATGGCAACGCCGACCCCCTTCTCTCAATAGCTTCACCCACCACCACCCATCCTAAAACCTTCGTTTGCGTCATAATTAGTATATTCGCATATCATCAAAATTTTTGGATCTGCAATGGAGTCGAAAACGGGCCGAAAGAAGCCATCAAGACCCTTGAGTATGCTCGGGCCGGGCTTCCGGTTCCACCCAACCGATGAGGAATTGGTGCAGTTTTATTTGCGGCGAAAGGTCAGCGGTAAAGCTTTCCGATTCGAAGCTATTACTGATGTCGATGTTTACAAGATCGAACCCTGGGATCTTCCATGTACGCCAATCTCGCTCCCCCTTTTTCGTGCATTTTGATGATTATGAGTTTGCGTTTATTTGTAGATTAAGCGGGTACGATAGGTAGGGTTCTGTGCCTATATCGAATTGTTGATCGTAACCTGGGTGCGTGCTAAGCCTCTTTTTTTCCTTATTCTTTTTGGGTCAATGAGATTGATTGTGTTTGAGGTGTTTTGATGTTGTTGAAACTGCCGACTGATTGATTTTTAAGAGTTTTTAGGCAATCGTTGTCTTGTACGTGTTTGTTTCTTTGGGTAGAAAGATGAAGATGTCAAGCTTGTGTTTTGATTTCTTTTTGGTTACCTTTTTAATTTATTAATGCTATAATAATCTGGCTGCATATGCGTAGGTGGCATATTGAATCGATAATGAGAGGGGAAAACAAGTCATATCCCTCGAGATTTTGATTCAGTGATGATGGTGAATAGACATGGTTAAAAGTAATGCATAAAAGCACTCACTTGCTCAGATATATTTCTATTTTTGCTGATATGATTGATGGTGTGTATGGATTCAGCTAACACTACAATTTGCATACTCCTGCTAATTTTAGTTTTGTTGCATGATTTTGGGTGTTCAAGATGTGTCAAAGCTTAAGACCAGAGATTTGGAGTGGTATTTCTTCAGTTTCTTAGACAAGAAGTATGGTAATGGAGCACGCACAAACCGGGCCACTGAAAAAGGGTATTGGAAGACAACAGGAAAGGACAGGGCTGTCTATCATAAAAAACAGATTGTAGGGATGAAGAAGACTCTTGTTTATCATTGTGGACGGGCTCCCAAGGGTCAGAGGAGTAACTGGGTCATGCATGAGTACAGGCTTGTTGGCTCGGATATGGAGACTGCTGGAGTTGCTCAGGTGGGTTGTGTTGGTTGCATCATCATGTCTCGTGAGTTTTTATAGTACTCTTCTTCCACACTGGAGACGCTAATTGGGAGAATAAGAGAGGATGAATGCCAGGGAATTTGTGCATCGCCTCGGGGGTAGGATGATGGAGTAAGTTGGGACATTTTGGTTGAGAAAGGACAACAAATCATTACTGTTAGATTTACATGATATGTTATTATCCTCTTATTTGAATACTATTACTGGAATTAGCATGCATCAAAGCCTATTCTGCAATTTAAATAGTGTTTTTCTCCATTTTTCCTTAATTTATTGCTCATATTTGTAACTTTCCAAAGTGCTACCAAATCTCCTGATATGTCTTTTTCTTGAAAAAGTTCCCTTCCTATGTATTGTTGTGATGCTATTGATACCTGGAAACTCTTTCGGAGGAAATTGCTTAAAAATAAATGAGTATTAATTTTTCAAGTTTTCAACTATCATCTGAAATTCCCATGGAAAATGAGATGGGAGGGAGTCTCATGGTCATCAACGACGTTGTTAACCACTTTTGAAGAATGCATTACTAATATATTTCTTGATCTACTTTTTGCTGACACAACCTTTTGTGGAGTAGGATGCATTTGTTGTCTGCCGAATCTTTCAGAAGAGTGGTTCAGGGCCAAAGAATGGTGAGCAATATGGAGCACCGTTTGTGGAAGAGGATTGGGATAATGATGAGTTAGAATCGGTTCCACAGGATGATGCTACAGAGGAAGTTGACTTTGGTGATAATGCCTGTCTCGACAGCAATGATCTTCATCATCTTCAACAGGTTTGTACTTTTAACATTAATATTTTGGTTCTGTCCCCTCACCTAGAATTTAATTTATCAGCATTAGAAATTAAATTCATGCGTTTTTCTCCACTTCATCAATTGGTTCACGGAAAAATCAATAGTGTTAATGGGAATAAGAACCATCTATGGAATGTGTTGCATGAATCTGAAATTGAAATGGACTAGAAGAAATGGGAATACATCAATGGTTATCCTGTAGAAATTGATTTTTGATCTTCCAATAAAGGTGAATATATTCTGAATGTTGATCTCTTATTGTATTAGTTGCACCAAAGCTTTGTGATTATATTGGAGAATCTTATGCATGAGTCCTGTCTTTTTGTCCCATCATGTGCATAGTTGATGGTTTTGCATGTAATAATTATTTGAATGTGAGAAACCATTTCACGAAACTCAATAATATACTTCTCATGTCCTTTTTCCAGATGCTTGGTTCAGATGTTCCGTTGAACACGGCTCCTCCTGTCAGCTTTGACTCCACAGATAACAGTCATTTTGGGAAAGCAATGTCTTTTGGCAGTACCCAAGATCACTTGGTGCCTGCAGATGCTTGCAATTGTGAACCCAAGATATGTTATGACCAGAACATACAAAATTCACTTGCCTCATATGATGTGAATGATACAACAGTAAAAAAGGAGTGCTTTGGTGAACGCAACAAATCTGGGGATTCTGATGAGTTTAATTTCTTGCTTAATGACCCATTCTTTGATTCTTTTAATGAACTTCCCACTGGTGATGAGGGGTTCATTGAAGCGAATGATCTCTCTAATCCTTTTGAAACAACAACTAATGCTTTAGATATGCTGGAGGAGTATCTTGATGCCAGTGATGACAGCTCATTCTACTTAGCTAGTGATCCTGAAATGATCTTTGGAACTGATGATCTTGTTTCTAATCAAACATTGCTTCCACAGGCGGTAAGACTACACCCGTGTTTAAAGAATTACTTCAATATTTGGATCTTTATCTGGGTTTCTGTTTCGGCCAGGATATGGGCAATGGAACAGAGCAATCTGTTTTGCCAATGGGACAACTTATTAACAACAATAATAACTTCGATGCTGCTATATCACCTGAGAATCCTGGGTTGGCAGAATATCAATCAGGTAGAAGTGTTGATGATTTAATTCTTGAGCAATGTGCTATATGTTTCTAGTATTTATTCTTTGTGGTATGGTGCAGGTTTTGAGTACCCATATATCAGAAAGACAAGTCAAATGTTGGGCAACATCCAGGCGCCGCCTGCATTTGCTGCAGAATTTCCTTCAAAAGATGCAATTCTTCGTCTGAGTTCTATTACAGGTTCTCCTCCTCGCAGTTCAAGCAGCACAGTTGAAATAAGAAAGTGGAAGATGGGTAAGAGGGGGGGTGGCAGAGAGAATGAGAAGTTAAATGTGGTGGTGTCTTTTGGGTTTTCACACGGTGATGATGGTTCTTCGAGTTTGGAATCGAGTGTACGCATTGTCCGAGGCACATGGAAGACTGCTGCAGCAACCTCCTCAATGGGTTGGCTCTGCTTTATATCTTTGTGGATCCTTGTTCTCTCATTGGCCTTCAGATTTGGGACCTACATTCGCCTCAACTGAAGAGAGGCTTCAGATATCTCTCTTTTCTACTATGATATATATAGATAGATAGAGCCAATTTTACAATTTTTACAAATTTAGAAAATAGATGATAGAGAGGGAGTAGGATCTGCTTGATTGTTTGATGATAGTATAACTACCAACGTATCTATCTATTTGAACTCAAGTATGCTTTCTCTGTCTCTGTGTGTTTGTGTGTGTGTGTGTGGTACAGGTCAAACAGCACAGGTACTTTAACAAAAGGTGCTGGATTGGGAAAGCCGTGAATGTTTTACATGATATGGAAGCATGAATGTGTTGTGAGGTATCAAGGAATTGGGCTCAAATGCACCCATTATTATTGGTACACAAGTGTTGTCTATTTCATTCTCTTCTACACAGGTAATTTTTGCTCGTCGACACAGATTACATTTCTCCTGGAAGCATAGTGTCTCCCGGAAGATCACACACAGCAATACCCTGCCACAAAAAGCTTTGAGAAAGATTCTACAAAATTTCATTATGATTGGGTTTTACTATATATATACATAATCTATACTACCTCTCCTGTAAGATGGGCTACACATTTCTTCTCAGCCAGCAGCTCCGCTTCAGTCTACATAACAGAAGAGACATTGCAATCGAGTGGTTAGGTAAATAGTTTATCATTATTATAGAAGTCGTGAAATAGAGTTACCTTCTTGATTCGACTCCAAAGGTAGTCGTCAAATTTTACGTCCTTGACAAGTTCATAATCACCGTCACCCTACGAGTAGAGCAACATATGTTATAGAAGCAATCCATTCTTATTCTGTAATTGTGTACTGACCTTAGATCTGCAGGGCATGCTGAAGACAATGTCATCTGCTATACCGTAAGGATTTCCAGCAGTATACACCTAAAAATCAACCCACGTGAGGTACACCATTACAAAACTCAACTCAGTGATAGTTTCTCAGACGCTTACTCCGGTAGAAAACCAATCTCCCTCAGGTGTAGGAGTTACAAGAGACCTTATAGCGTCCACTATTGACACTGCAGTTGATGCTGCTGAAGACCTTCCCCATTTATTGATAAGGACGCCACCTCTCTGAAAAAGCACATGTCAATCCAGGCCCAGCACTTATTTTAACATCTATTTCCAACTGACTCACCGTCTGGACCTTCTGCGTAAACTCTTCTTCCAACCATTTAGTATCTTTGATGACCTCTTTCACTGGTAACCCGTTGATCTTAGCATTCAAGAAGTCCGGAACCTGAAAACACAATCCAACTATATAAGACAAAAGTGACTACTTACTATGTTCAAGGTTTCATTTCACTGTCTGAAAAATAATGATCTGACCTGAGTTGTTGAGTGGTTTCCCCAAATGGTCATGTTTGACACTTTGTCGTAAAACACTCCTGCCTTTAATGCCAGCTGGAGTTGATACCAATAGGATTGTGGATGTCACCATCCATTCCAAGATGAAACACAGAGTATAGTGAAACATAGACATGTAACAGAGGGCTGATATACCTGACATTTTGCTCGATTTTCATCTAACCTAGTCAAAGCATGGAAATTTTTCGCAGGAATGTCTGGAGCATTTTTCAAACAGATCAATGCACTTCACAGGAAACAGATTGCATTAGCAAGACATTGCTTACAAAAAACGAACGAGGAAGAAGAAAGAAAGCAAAAGACGAGCATCACATTACTTGGTATTGCAGGGGTTTCCCACAACGATAGTCTTTACATTGCGGGACGCAACAGCATTGAGGGCTTTTCCCTGAAACATTCAAGGATATATACTAAGAAGTGAGAGCGTAATCATTTATTGCCAACTACATGAAGATTAAGGCAAGGCACCGACCTGTTCAGCAAAAATCTGTCCATTAATGTCTAGTAAGCCAGCTCGCTCCATTCCGGGGCCACGAGGCTTTGCTCCAATCAAAAGTGCCCATTCCGCATCTTGGAACACTTCATAAGGATCAATGCCAATGACCACTTCCCTTAATAGAGGAAACAGAGAGTCCTCAAGTTCCATGGCCACACCTGAAATGTCATAGTAATGCTGAAATTTTGTATTCAGCTACAAGATTAATCAATCCAGCATACAAAGATATGAAGCTGCTTTTTAGAATTTGATTTCTATCAAGTGTGAGAAAACGGTGAACACCAACATATAATATAATTCACATATCAGACTAGCTTTATAAGCCAAGCCATTTAGACATCGTTGTAATGTGTGAAAAGCTGCAGACAGCAGTGCAGCGTTAAGCAATGGAAACATGGTTAGAACATACCTTCAAGAGCTTGCAGTGATCTCTCAGATCCTAATAATTTTAATGCTATTGGTTGATCAGGTCCAAAGACCTCACCAGAAGCAAGCTGAAAGAATAACGACATGGATACTCAAAACTTGTAACTACATCTTAAAGCATCAAGGATACTGATTTTCAGACAAAATTAGTAACACTCGTTTCTTTATTGAAACTTTGACAGAATCCATCTTGAGAGTTTTTAGTGGAGTATGATTTGTTACTTTAAAGAGAAGATGATTGGATATCATCCCTGCAGCACCAGAGACAGCAATGTTCACCATTTTCTTCCAGGACTTCGGCTCCTCTTCCTGTCAACACAAGGGCACAAAATTCTTATCACGGCATCTGCACTTCTGTACGGAATGAAAAAGAAAAATTTAGTGATGCCTTGTGCATCCATGCTAAAACGGCAACCTTCACTAATTACAGCATTTGCATGTAGTTATCTTAAATTCTTTGTCTTTATACGATTTTATGAAGTACAATCGGATTGAAGAAAGCTCTCTACATCTAAACTAGGTTGCTGAGGTTGTGACAGCCTTTTCTCCACAAGATTACAACGGCTATATAAGTTGGGATTTTAACTAAGTAAAAGTCAGTTTCAGCTAAGTAGGCGTTAGGTTTTGGGACATCATTTAACAGATGGTTTAACATATCTTGCTTTTACTCATGTATATATGAAGAGTGCTTAGCGATATACATGCAAGAGAGTGAAATAATCTGTATCATCAAGAAGAGTGTTATTCTCTTGTAATTTTCTAATCATCAATTAGAGGTCGATTTTATAAATCTGAGTCATTATTTTACATTCTTGATCTTGGCTCGAAGATTGTATGTTTCTTGGTGAATGGTCGGCACAACCCAGGTATATACTTATAGAGTTGAATCCTCACAATTATAGCCTTAAAGCCATAAAATAAGAGTGGAGAGATCGAATTCTCCACGCATAAACTCGAAATCCAACTACTTTTTAAAACTTTGTGCACGCAATTAAGACCAAGAAAAACAGTGAAATCACATAAGAACTATGTCAAACGCAATGTGTGTACTAAAAGAAAACACTCACAGCAGTAAGATCATAAGTGAGACAGAAAACCCCATAACAGTCCGGTTTCTTCTTAGATTCC
>AYJT01006166.1:0-22042 GCA_001278415.1 Ocimum tenuiflorum | reverse complement strand
GTGAGGTGCTCGATAATGGATTTGCACTCGGTACCGAGCTTGGAATGCTTGCGCCATGTAGCATTTTTTGCAATCTTCTCGAGCGCAGGGATAAGGACTTGCTTTAAGCGGGAATCGACTTCCGAAGAAGCCATTCCCGAGCTAGAAGATTGGGGTGGGAGAACTGAATCTACCTATGAAATGGATACGACGAAGTCACCGGCTGATCTGAGCTTCCAATGAGGCGGCGGCGGCGACGCGGTGGATCCAGAGGGAGGAGCGGAGCTCTGCGGGCGGAGTGCAGCAAAGGCTGGATCGAGCAGGTGAAAGGATTTGATTTGGAAATTGGAAGTGTGAATTTTACGCCGGTTGAAATTACGAGAAGGCCCTCTGCATTGTAATTTCATAAGAATTAGTAAAATCTCCATTATTAATCATTGCTCCAAATCTCTTCGGAATGGA
Organism: Ocimum tenuiflorum; assembly: GCA_001278415.1. Lineage (NCBI taxonomy): Eukaryota > Viridiplantae > Streptophyta > Magnoliopsida > Lamiales > Lamiaceae > Ocimum > Ocimum tenuiflorum. The sequence continues at coordinate 21,601 of AYJT01006166.1, read as the reverse complement.
TTATTCTTTTTTCTGGGGAATTAATCAATTACTGTTGATGTCTTTGTATTGTTTTGTTGATTTCATAAAAAGAAATCCACATTCTATATGTGCGCTGTAATTTATCACTGATCTCTTGTTACACAATCGTGTTATATTGTTTGTATTATTGATAAATATACAAACCAATAAAGATCGATTACAGAAAGATTCTATCATAATTAATCTTTCTTGATTTGTACATTTGTCATTTTAACAGGGGATCCAGACCCGCAATTTATATTTTGTGGCTATAACTTATAGCGACAAACTAATTTATTAAAAACCACTCGATATGAAAAAATTTACCGCTTGTTTATAATTGGATCTGCCATCTTTTGTGAGAAGCTTTTTATTTGTTTACCGATCGACTACTAAAAACGGGTTTTTTCATATATTGTTTATAATTGATTCAACTTTAGTAGTCTCTATTATGCAAAGCTTTTTATTTGATTCATATATTAGTCAATCGGTAAAAAATTATGAGAAGCTTTTTATTTGTATTTTTTAATAAAGAGACTAATGTAAAAGGGCAAACTAGAGAATGCATCGAAAATTTTTGGTCTTCCTATAATTTGAGTTGACTAATCAAGATCTGAGACGCCATTTACTTAATCATAGGCTCGTAGCCATCATTTATATTTGTCGCTCGCCCCCATTAATTTGTTATTTTTTATGTTATTATTATAAAGAGGCAGGCATTTTTTTTGGTTGCGTTTGCGTGAAGGGGAGTGGATTGAACTAAAATATATTTGAGGAGGTCTCCGGCCAACCATCTAAATTATTTAGGCGAGTTTGAGTTTAAAATTCAAAGGGAATATGAGTTTGAATTTAGAATTCAAAAGGTATGAGTTTGAGTTGGTGAAAATAAATTATCTAGATTCGTCTAAATTATTTAGGCAGTATAATGCAGGTTTTTGCCAATATATTTTATTAGAGAATTTTTACAGGTTAATTTGTCAAAAGATCACTAAACTATTTACTTTGTATAGAAAAGATACTAAACTAAAATTTGTATCAAAATAGATACTAAATTTTTATTTTTATTTCAAATACAATACTTATCTTTCTTTTACCCTTACATAAATGGCAAATGATATTATTTTTGTATGACTTTAAATATCCTAAATAATAAAAAATAAAATAAACAACATGAAAATAAAATAAATGGAAAAATTAAAAGTTGAAAGAAAAAGTAAGAAATGGAAATAAGGAATCAATACAAAAAATAATGCGAAAAGTAAATAATAAAAGCTAAATTTAAGATTAAAAAAAGAAAAACAACAGAATAAATCCAAAATACAAATTGAAAATAAAACGAATATAATAATGAAAAAATTTAGATAAGAAAGGAAAAATAAAAGCAAAACAAAAATGAAATAGAAAATTCAGAGAAAAATAAAAAAAGATAAAAATCGAAAATAAAAAAGGAAAAAAGGCAAGATAAGATAAAAATAGTAAGATAAAAGTAAGGGAAAAAATTAAAAGAAGGCAATGAAAGTAAAACAAAATTAAAAATATAAGATTAAAATAAACTAAAAAACATGAAATAGCAACACAGAAGAAAAGGTCAAAATAAAACGAAAATTAAAAATTGTAAACAAAAATGAAAGTAAAATAGAAAATGAAAACAAATAATAACATTTGCTAAATGCAAAAATATTTAAAATCATAAAAAAATTATCAATATGCTATTTATATAAGGATAAAAAAGAGATAATTATTATATTTGAAACAAAAATAAAAGTTCAGTACCCTTTTAGATATAAATTATAGTTGAGTATCCTTTTGGATACAAATATAATAGTTTGGTAATCATTTGAGGAATTATCCCAAATTTTTACTCATATGTACAAGTAGTATAGTATGTGTTGCACGGGAAAATGAACGAACATGAACATGTGTCTCTCATAATTTGTTTATAAGATACACTATCAATGGAATCTACAAACCAAAATTTGATCATCTAATACTCAAGTTGAAATACTCATTGTGGTTCAAAACTCCCACAATTTTAGTTATCATTAGTTGGTAACCCGTGGTCCATCATTTCTATTATTTCTCGTATTATTTCAGATCAAAATTTATTTGGAAACTAAATCAGTGCATCTAGTAACTAATAATTCCGATTGTTTAACATGGAACAAGATATTTAATAGTCTCTAAGGTCCAGTAAATTAATTATACTTTTATTCAATATTATCATTTTGAATATAATAAGGTTATTTTGGTTTTCAAAATGATGCAACTACTATATCAATTATTTGATGACTCTCATTGCTTAAATGATATACCACCATATAATAGAACATAAAAAAACTCCCACTAAATTCTTGTCATATTCATTAAATAAGATTTCATTATCTTGTGTCTCTTGAGCTACCTCAAGATCTACTTCACTCAGATTTTATTTAATGTAGATAATTTTGATATTTCATTTTAATTCCAAATCAAAATTCATTCATGTATTCTAAGTACTGTCATTATTTCAAAATAAATGATATTCACATTTAATTTAAAATAATACATTTATCGTCGCATTTTTTGGCAATTACCCTGTGATCTTTATATACGTCCAGCAACAACTATTGTTCTATTCTCCATGCATAGGTCTATCTCTCTTGGTCTCACTTCTAATTATTACATAACTCCTACACATTAACTCAAATGTTTAGGTCATTGTCAGTATCCAATATCCTTTAAAAGCGAGTCAATACATATTTATCTCAATGATAAATATACTTGAACTCGTAGCTTGAGCATCAAGAGCTTTAAACTTTGGGGGTACTTGAACTCGTAGCTTGAGCATCAAGTGCTTTAAACTTTGGGGGTCTCTTTTCTAATGCCCTTTTACATGGAGAAAAGACACTCATCCTTTATCACCATTAGCCTTTTGTGATCCCCATTCTTTGCCATTAGATATGCAACAACAAATGTTTTCTACTCTTCTACTTATATTTTCTTTTGAACTCGAGGGTTTTCTTAGAATTAACTCATCATGAGTTAAATATTTTTTTTTTTTTTGCTCTTGGCAGTGGAATACTCAGAGGTTTTGTATTGTAATCCAATTGTAATTCACAGTGAAATTTTCAAAGCAAAACTACAAGATTGACAAAGATTCTTTCAAGTAACAACAATCCCATTGTGGTCAACCTCTCAATCAACCCAATCATCTTTAAAGCATGACTAGAATCCTTGTCCCTTTCATGAAGTTTACACCAAAAGAATAATCTAAGAATCTCATACTCCATAGTGTGTGCTTGTGAAGAGTGCAAACTCTCCAAGTGTTCTAGAATCCATAAGAAAACATGTACTCATGTTGCCTCTGCAGTTCTGTAGTCATAAAGAATAACATAACACATTGAATCGTAGTGGCATCGTTAACATGTTTTTTATGACCACTTGCTTCAAACTTAGTATAATAAGGAGATTCCTTATCATGGACTAGACAAATTCATATTCAATTATTTTAATTTTAACATTTTAATATCACGTTTGATATCAAACATATTTGAACCTTATAATGCTCATATTATGTGTTCCCCAGTGCCCTAGATCAAGAATCATAGTTTCACAACAAAGGAGTCAAATCACCTCACTCAAAGAAAACCCCAATTGTTCCTAAAGGACTTACTTTTATTTTATTTTATTTTTTTCTGACGAAAATCACTTCATATCCAAGGATATCATAAAAAGGGCTCGAGGCAAATGAGAGGATTTTTAAAAACAATTAGTCAACCACTCCAAAAGAATATCAGGTATCCCCCAAATGAAAAATGGAGAAGCCTTGAGAAGTACAAACTACAATGAATTGTGATGTAGAGAAGTTGGAATTATAGTACTTGACTTCATAATCAAAGGCCATCTTGGAGATGTCTTATTACCTCCATAGAGGGAGACCCGAGTTGGAGATAGGTTCAATTTTGAGCGTTTTAGTTGTGGCAAGTTTGGGCCATGTTTTTATTTGGGTTTCTTTTATTTCATATGTGTTTCCACATATTTATTTCTTTTTTTCTAAGATTAAATTTATGTTTGTCTTATTTTTCTAGGTTAAGAGATATCTAGTTTCCCATCTTGATTAGGATTTGGGTTTTATTTTCGGTCTATATAAAAGCCACATTGATAACGTTCTGCATGCTTGTTTGGATCTTGATCTTGTGGCGGATTCTCAACATATGAGCCAGGATCATATCAAACCGGAAATTGATAGAATGGATAACTAATATTGCACTATAATCCAATGCCTCTCTCTCTTTTTTAGTGGGACAGAGGAGATTCGAACGTTGATCGTTCACCTATTTAGAAGTGAGGACTGTCAACTCGTTTAAATACGAGCGACATCACTCATCACTATCATCCAATGCCTCAATGGAGAAGCCAAACGCCCATAATCTATGGAGATATTACCATTTAAGATCTTCCACCGGAATAGCCCAATCTTATCACCTAAGATGTTGTAAACTCTTACTTTTTTTAATTGATATGATCTTTTCTTTTTTCTCCTGAAAAATAAAAGATTTAAATGTGTTGGTAAAGATGATTTATTTCTCCAAATTGACATGAAAACAAAAATTGAAAAAGCTAAATTCACAAACAATAAATAAAAAACATAGTGGTGCTTCTTGTTATTAATTAGTAACTAGTTTGTCAATTGTGTAAAGGGTACATATTATTATTAGCAATATGTCAATAAATAAATAAAATTTATTCATTATAATAAATTTTATATGATATAAAAGTTAATTAAATTAGTTAGTTATCGCATCATTAGCTTATATAAATTAGTTATAATCAAGCTAAGCGTTTTTTGGCGAGATGTCCAAGAAATTTGAGGGTAGGAGATAAAACTCAATGTATTACCTCACAATCACCAACATTTACCATCATAATTACAGTTTTGGATTACCTTAATCATTCTCCAACATAATCATTAAAAATAATCAGTGGCATAATTAGTAATTGCTGCTGACTTTCGAGGGTTTTTACCTAGTCTATAAAACATCTGAGAGGAAAAGGACAGAAGACAGGTCAGCAGCAAAGAGAAAAAAGTTTGACAAAATTCCTACTCCTTTGGTCCCCTACCACAATCATAATATTTTTTCTGCTTTAAATGGCAATATATTATTTCTAAATCCAAAAGAAGCTTTCACTTTTTCCCATTAATGAAACTAATTTTTACCTCCATTATTTTCACTGGATTTAGCATACTATTTTTTGCTTAATCCCATTCACTTTTGTTTTTTGATTTCTGGGCTTTAGTCAAAATTCGTTCTTGCTCGAGGAAAAGCAGTAAAAACAACAATTTCTTTTTCAGTTTTCTTGGAAGCTGTACGTTGAGATTGGAGCTGAGGAAATACTACACTGTGTACGTATAATTGCTTTTATTTTTCTATTTTTCTTTCTTCTTCAAGTTGAAATTATTGATGTAATGAGCTTGCTTCAGCTGGGAATTTGTGTTTTGTTAAATTTGTCACCTTTTTCTTTTTTAGGGTCTTATTTTTTCTGGGTTTTGCATGGTTCGATTTCTGTTTGAGTTTTTTCCTGTGATCGCAGTAAAAGATTTGATCTTTTTTTAGTTGGGATAGAAGGGTTAAGGTTTGAAATTTAGACATTTGAAAAATGCTTATTGTTGTTGAAATTTGCTGAAGTAGATTCTAGCTGTTCCCCATTCTTTCAATCAGTTTAATGTTTTCTTTGCCTGGCTGGAATGTTTGAAAATGCGAGTCCCATCTTAGAAACTCCCATTATTGGCGTATGCAAAAGTCTTTTTACCTTCATTTTCTACATCTAACCGTTTCTTGATCAATTCCAAATCTTGATATCAACATTGTTAGGTTTCACAAATTTTAGCCTTAGAATAGTAGTGTTTTTACAAGCTCAAGCTTATATGGTTGAAATTTTGAAGGTGTTTATCATTAGAAGCATAGAAAATCTCATTATTAGCTTATGCAAAAGTCTTTAACCTTTGTTTTCTATAATATAACCGTTTCTTGATCAATTTCAATTCTTGATATCACCATTGTTAGGTTTCACAAGTTTTAGCCTTAGAATAGTAGTGTTTTGAAAAGCTCAAGTTTATATGGTTGAAACTTTGGAGGTGTTTAGTATTAGAAGCACAGAAAATCTTCATTAGAAGCCATGGATTCGGCGAAAGGATTGGCCTCTGGAGTTACAGTAGTTGGGGCTGTAACTCCATCAACATACCATGTAGCTCCAAGGATTGAGAATTCTGAATTAGGGACATCGCAAATGGCTTCACCGGCAATGAGTGCAGGCTCGGAGAGGAAGAAAAGAGGCAGACCTAGGAAATATAGGCCCGATGATCCATCGAGCAGAGTGTTTTCTTCACCGCACGTTTCGTCATCTGCTCCACCAGTTCTACGGCCCACCAGTTCCGAGAAGAAACATAAGAGTAAAATCGGAACAGAAAAATTAGGTATTAGGATTGTGTTTGTTTCCAATAACCTCATTGTTTTTTTATCTAACTACATATTTAACCCTTATGAAGTTGAATAATCTGATATTCTCCTCCTATTGTTAGATGGCTGGATTGAATGTTCGACTGGCTCGAGTTTTTTACCGCATGTGATCACCGTTCATGCTGGAGAGGTACATTAATCAAGAACCAGAGAAGCTTATGCAGTAATATCATTATTGTGGATATGATTCACTGTTCTAAAAAGTTTCTTTTTTGTTAGGATATCTCAATGAAAATAATGGAGTTCTCTCGGCAGGGGCCACGAGCTGTCTGCATAATATCTGGGAGCGGGAGAGTGTCGAATGTGACACTTAAACATCCCAATTCATCTGGTGGAACTTTGACTTATGAGGTCTTCTTTCAATCTTTTAAATCTTGGCACATTTACGATATTTTAGATTTCACCGCATTGATTGAAATAAGACAATGGAAGACATTCTCTCAATTAATCTTTATATTGTATGCATTGGAGACAAAACCGGCTTAAGATTTGAAAAACTAGTTATTTCCACTTTGACACAGTTTTATAGTATAAAAACTCAATGGCAACTTTAGTGAAATAAGTTCATTTCTATGCCAAGTTTATGACACATTTGTTTAAGAGCTAAACTTGATACTTGTTAAACTTTTACCATATTACGGAAGGGAAAGAACCTCTTTGATAATATGTCTGCTTGCAAGATCCATCTTCTTGAGGAATATATAAACCATACTTTTATTTGCTTCCAAATAATGGTTCTGGTAATCAAGATTTCCACATCCAAATGGGAGTGCTTTTCTTCATTCTACTTGGACGAGATAAGTCAGCATTAGTTCGCATCTCCTACTTACTCTTTCCATGTGAATGGAGAGGATCATTTGCGAGGTTGAGATTGGGCAGGTTGTACTACGGCTGTCACAGATTGCTCTATTGCTAGAGCATTTGCTTGTGGCAATAAATCCAATTTATGAATCTTGGTACTCACATTATAAGCCGTCTCACTCTTGTCTTTCATTTAATACTGCTGTGAGCTAAGAAACTTTGCCGTGCCTTAAATAATAGTTAGCTCGTAACAGTAAAGTTTTTCAGACCAAGATTGACTAGTGCTGGCCATTTTAGATAGAATTATATGAAGACATATACCCAGATTCCATAAGATGTATTATCACTGCACCATCATATTAATTTGGCTTCCTTGTATAGACTGTGACGAAACAGGATTCAAATGTGATCTAGTGGCACAGAGATAGTGCTTTATTTGTTTCAAAATGTGAAGCCAACTTGACAAGTATATATATGCTCCAAATTCATTGTAATTTTTACGTGTGAATTAGCCTTCATTTTGATACATTCATGTTTCATTTATGTGGTTCACTCTCCCTTGAAAGGCATCACCATCAGATTATTCGATGATCTTAGCTGGAATGCATCATGAACATTTACTGTAATTGTAGATTAGCTTCATAAAAAACTAAAATTCCCAAAGCCAACCGACTGACCTACCACAAAAGCAGCACCTTTGCTCGCGGGATCGTGATGCCAAAATTAAGCACTACTGCCTTTGTGTTCCTGACTGATGCTTTAGGCTTTATATATAAGCTAGATGGTCTGTCAAGTGGCATTACCACATATAAATTCTCAATAAAGACTGGCTTTTCAAGCTGTAACGCTCTAACTCTTAAGGAGTTGGGCTGGGTTATGACCAGCTCCACACTTAGAAGATCCTCTCAACCAAGCTGATGTCTCCACGTCGCTTAGGAAAGCTCGAACTGTCATTTATATGTTTTACACTTCCATGGAAAGAAAATGCGGAGTTTGCAAGATTTCTTTATATTCCTTTAAGCTCAACAAAGCTCCATTATGTGATTAAAGGGCTATCCTTATAATTAGATAGCCATCGCGATTTAGGAGCTTTAGCCGGTGCTTTCTACTTCAAATTTAATGTCTCATCTCATGTAGTCATGCCGATTCCGGTTTGGAACCGGTGGATCCCCGGTTCGAAAATGTGGAACCAGAATCGCCCCGTCTAAAATAAGGTTATGGCTCTGGTTTTGAATTGATATTTCACACGGTTCCATTTAGCTCCGGTTTCACAAGGTTCAACACAGTTTCAGTTCAAAGTAGTTGAGTTTCAAGGGTTCCTGGTTCTGGTTTTGAACCAGAGCTGCCGGTTCAAGGTTCAAAAGTATGGAACCAGAACCGGAACCGGGCCTTGTAAAATCGAGCCCGGTTTTGGTTTCATGTGGCCATCACTAATTTCATGTGTAAGATTTCCATGCTTCCATTGAGCTTAACCTAAAGGTTTCTTCCAATAACTAATTTGCAGGGTCTTTTTGAAATCCTCTCCTTTACGGGATCCTTCACGCCAACGGAGATGCCCGATAAATACGGAAGATCCGGTATGATGACCATAACCTTGTCTGGAGCCGATGGCCGCGTTGTGGGAGGTTTAGTTTCTGGTTTGACAGTAGCAGCCTCTCCAGTAAAGGTTCACTTAGATTTTACTTCTCTACCCTTCATTGACACTGCATGATTACTTGCAAATAAGGTTATTTATGTCTTTTCCTTCTCTGTCTCTTAGATTGTTGTTGCAAGTTTCCTAGTTGGCAGCTCCCTTGATATCAAACCTAAGAAGCAGTTAGCAGCGAATGCATCGGTTGTGGGCGACGCCCCTTCAACGAACCTGGACAGAAGGATGTCCACCAACATCTGCTCCACTTCTTCTCATAATCCTACTAATTGGGCAGCTGTTCAGACTGCGGAGAAGGCGAGGAAATCGACGGCCGACATCAATATATCTTTGCAGGGATAGTCTCAGTTTGTTATAATCTTGAGCTTATTGTTCCTGATTCTGCTTAGTAAGTGACCTCAAAGATAACAATTTGTATACTCTTATTGAAGTTTCTTTAGATTCTAGTACTGACATTTGCAGTGGTGATGTACATGCAATTACTATGATATTGATTGTGCTAATTAGCTTCTTCACAATGCTTTATCATTTGCGATCAACTTGGTGACAAGAAAGCAATTACAGAAGCACGAAAATACGTGCAACTTGGTTATGCTATTCGCGGTTTTTGTGTCGGTGGTATGGTAAGCGACGTTTCTAGATGATGATTGATGCACCTCGTTCGTCATCGCTGATTCTGGACGACGATGAAGGTACATTATGATTATTGTCTCTCCTCTGTTGTCTTCTGGTCTCCGACGACAACCACGATATCGTTTCGATTCTGGAGCTCTAATACCAATTGTTACGATATATAACAAGAAAATAATTATGACAGTCATGAAAACGCACACAGTTTGATTAGTTAGTTTATCAAACTCGAGTGGCAAAGGATGTGTGAGCGAGTAAGGGAGGAGATGCGAGCTCAAAACGGGCATACATGAAAGGTTTTTTCATCGGATTCATGGCTACTTTTGGACATCAACCATCATCACCGCCGCCGCCGTCACCATGAACTAATTTCAGAACTCCTGTTGCTTAAGTACTTAATTAGTTGTATGAATTTGAATGCATGCAAATTTTTACCAACTTTCATTTATAATTTGGTTGTATTGTATTGGTTTTTTTTAGAGCAGGTGGAATAAAATAGAAAAATAGGAAAAATACTAAAAATTTAAAAAACTCGTACAATTGTCAAATATCAAATATTGTTCAGAATGTTGACAACATTCAGAACAACGTGCAACGGATTATAAAAAATGATAGGGAAAAAAAAGCACACGGGTTTAAATTTTTTCACAAGTTTCTTTTAAAAACTTAGCTCCTTAGGCAAAAATTTATTAAAACCGTATTGACGATACAACACAAAAGTGAAACCTCCAACCAATTCGGAATCCTCCCTATAGCAGCGACACACTTCGCAGGATTGGATTTCTCCTGTCGGTTGAACCTCCACGAGCTTACTATAGCTATCACACTACGGATTGGATAAACAACTATCCTAACTAGTCTCTTTCGTGATTTAGACCTTGCATAGGCTAACCTCACTACATACGACTATTTATTCTAATAAAAGGGTGACTGTGAACTCCAAAGAAAGAAGGTGTGCAGCTTCAAATCTGATTTTCGCAGCAAAGAATTATATCACAACATTCTTCTATTTATGCAGCAGACTTGAAATGTTCCAGACGTCCACTCTTCCACTCAGCGAAATGCTGTTCGTGGCAGGGCAATTGTCACCCATGATCTCGATGAACTCCACTCCTGCATCCCACTTTCTGCAACCACGTTCTTTTCCATCTCCAACAGGTAATTAAATTTCTACACATGGAAAATAAGAGAAACAAAGAGATAAAAATGTTGCCTTAAAAGTAGAGAAGATGTTGAATTAATCTGGATAGAAACAAAGCCACATGCATAACAAACTTAGTTAAGATAAGATCTAAAATATTGGAAACCAAATCTTATCTTATCTTTATTCAAAATATAAATTAGATTAATATTTCTAATTTTAATTTATTTTCAATTAATGTAATATAAGATGATAAAGATTAAAAGATATTTACATATTTAATTTTGCAAACTTTAATAAAGTCAAGTCTGGCGAATACAATGTTCCACAAAATATTGCGACAATATTTTGTCCAGACAACATGACTTCATCAGAGACCGATAAAATTCCATAGCTAAGATATTGCTACGACTTTTGTTTTTGTCTCTAAGTTCTATAGAGATGAATTTCGAAGATTTTGAGAACGAAATTTTTCATCTCTAATCCAGGAATTTTTCGTAGTGATATAGGTAGTTTCCATCACCCGTATTTTAAAAGTTTTTAAGATATGGCGATTATGGTCCATTAAATTACGATAAAGAAACATCGTAAATAAACTCGTTGTCTCTCCCTCATTACCGTTTGGATAAGGAGACGTGGAAGATGATAATGGAGACCACAATTTTATGATCATGTCTCATCTTCTTTTTTTATAATTTTTCTTTTGTTAGATTATCGAAATATATGAGCAGTTCTCCAGATACTATATATATTTTGCAATATTTTATATTGCTTAATTCTATATGTTATGTTTAAAACATGTTAAGCTATGCAAAAACTTAAGACTTCAATTTTGAGATCCTATTTATTAAGCACAAATAGGGTTCATTAAGCAGCAATTCGGATTTATTAAGGACAATTAGCTTTATTAGCACAATTAGCGTTTATATGAGTTTTGACTTTTGAAGTTTAATTGAAAGATCTGTCTAATGAGTTGACGGTTTAATGAAAGAATTTTCCATTGAATAAATATCACGTATGCTTTTATATGAAGCATATTCCAAAAAACCACAAGTTATTGAAGGAAAAAAATTCTTATTATTTGAAAAAAAAAACATTTGTAGTATAATTTATTCATAATTCAGTAAAATTTTAAAAAATGTAAATCAAATCATCACAATAATAAGAGAAGTTGGTCTTCGAATTCTTCAACGAGTAAAGTAAAAAGAGAGAAGGCATCTCAAATCTAGGAATCTCTTTTTTTCAGAAAGCCGTTATACGACAGCAGTTACAACATTTGAACAGTGCGTCACGGGTTCGAGTCTTTGTGGGGACATCCGCGTGAGTTTATCTAATATTGTACTTTAGTTTAACAAAAAAATACAGTGTGCTGAAAAACAAACGAAAATTGCAGAAGTAAATTTCCCCTTTTCAGAAGAGGTTAAAGAAAATAATTAATTCGCTCAAAAAAACAAATAAAGAAAATAATTAAACGGCAAAAAATAAGCCTGCAATTACCAGAATTTGAAAGTTTAGTGTTCTTCTCCATATCTATAGAGCTGCACAGTAAGAGCTATCACTTGCCACACTAAATTTACGGAAATTGAAACTGAGGAAATAATACTAAAACCTCAACTCTCTTCTGCTTGTATGCTAAACAAATACAGCAATGCTATTGATACTACAGATAGGAGGAAAATTCTAATTCTTGAATAGTTCCAGGCAGTGCTCCTGGTCCAGGTTCCGGCTCCAGAACTTTTTGTAGTACTCGGCATATGTAAAATCTCTGTATATCGCTTGATCATCACCAATTGTGAGTTCATTTGGAGCGCTAATGTTTGCTGCATCGCATGGGCAGAGGAATGAAGCAACCGAGAGCCTAGCTTTGTTTGAATTTACAACAGCTCGATGCCACACGCTTCTATACTTCCCATTACTGAATGCCTACACAAACGAGTTGCACAGATTATGGTGAAACAGTATCATCAGCTCTATCATTTGGTTTTTTCTTATGCATCTGAACTGATAAATTTGTTCGTAGAGCCATAGGGAAAATATATACTCATATTTGGGGATCACATAATTCTTCTCATGCTCATTTTGAATGTGAAGGCAACATGTTATGTCCTCTAATATACTCTGAAGTGCTTCAAGTCAGAAAGATAGCCTACAGATGGGAAAATGGATATTGGCCAGTACGGAAAAAATAAGACAGAATCATGAAGGAACACAAAAGGTGAAGTTCTGATTCACATTATTAAAGAATCATCTCAACTTTTCATGTCAAAAAGATCAGTAGAAACTAAACATGTAGATTTTATCCGAATTGCAGTTCTTTGCGGGCAAAGATATACAAATGTGTGTTTCTTAAGGGCATTCTCACATATTCAGTAGAATGGATTTCAATAATAATCGTACATATATTGTTTACCTGGATTTGATCACCAATATTGATGACAAAAGCATCAGGCTGGGGTTTTATTGCTAACCATTTCCCATTCTTAAGAACCTGAAGACCCGATACTTGTAAATCTTGAAGGAGAATGGTGAGGGCATTCGGATCTGTATGAGCGGGTAATCCATAAGTCAGATCTGGTTGTGGGCATGCAGGATAATAGTTGATGGCCATATGTTGCCCTTGTTCTCCCAATACATTCTTGAGGCAGTCTCCGTGTAAACCTAAGCTCTCCGATATGATCTCTTGCAATCTGAATCCCAGAGCCCGAACTTCTTTGCAGTATGTGCTTACGATATCCCTACAATGCAAATACGATTCATCTTTAAAATATTTTGCTGGCACAAGAAAACAGTTTTGCTGGTTTAGTTTGGCTTACTTGAAAGAGCAGGGATTGGATGGCCATTCAGGCACATATTTCTCTAAGGGGTAACAATGAAGCCTGAGATAATCTCTCCAGTTGTGAACGGTCTCCTTTTTAACGTTGAAACTCGTAGAGAGTCGCATAGTTTTGGAAGGGTCATCAGAGTATAATTTCATCTTCTCCTCCACAGATAGACTAAAGAATTCATGAGCCACCTCCACCATATTGTCCACTATGTCTTTTGGCACTGCATGATTGATCACCTGATGGAATACGTTCGAAAAAGAAAAAGAAATTACTACTTTGGACTAGTGGTTCAACAAGTAGCTGAGGTACGTTTGAACATTACTAAGAAACCTGGAAAAACCCGTATTCTCGACAAGCATCACGGATCTGTTTGACTATAAGGCTACGATCTTCGCAGCCCAAATCAATGACGGGAACATCTTCACAATCAGCAACTTCAGATAACTTTGGCCTCTCAGATTCGGGACGGATATAATTACTGGGGAGGCTAGTGAACTGTGTTCCACTAATGACTTTCGTTTCCATGGAACACAGTGGCCTGTATCAACGACGAAAAATACAGAGAGCCAAAGGGAAGGGAAGATAAGATCCAGATTGAGGAGTGGATCTTTCAGAAATACCACTTTTATTCCAAAGTTGCTTAGTGCCTGAACAAATCAAAAGAACAGGATCAACTTTGTTATTATGTCTGTTCTCCTAATTGTAAAATGACAATCACTGTTTGAGAACAGTAGAACTCCAATAGTATAATATTCTTCAATCTTAGTCCATTTTCATGTCAATACCAAAAAAACAAAACATAATACAGACAACAATCATAACATTAACTTGCAAAATAATTACGGAAAAGAAAGTTTTGCTTCCTTAACGCAAAACAAAGTGCTGCATTATCGAGAAACTTCAAAAATCTAGTTCAGTGAAGGCTGACAGGATTAAGCACAAAACTTTCTTAAATGCTATAACGTGAATTGATGTAGTACAACATGGATGCCATTTAAATCATGTATTAAAATATCCACATGCACACTAGGTGATTAAGCCATATCAACATCACATGCTCATACATGAATCATATTAAAAGAATATTTTAAATACCATGTCAAATCGTATATACACCAGAGAAATTAAATAAGCTTTAAAGGCTCAATCCAAAACTTCCCCTAGTTTAGAATTACCTGTTTCTATGTCATTAACATAGCTAAAGCATGTTTCTACTGCATTTCAAGATGTTTTAACTTTTAAAGACCTCCAGAAGAATACATTTCCTTCACAAACATAACTAGCAACATTCAAATAACTCATTCACAAATTCTCCCACAAAAAAATTCATACAAACTACAGAATGCTTGGTATCCATTTACAACCATAAAATCTTATGCATTTTTAACAACATATTGCAACAAACCTTGGAAAATATTAACCCTAAGAAATAGCATCTTTCCTAAAATATAGATCAATCCAGCTTCATAATCTTAATTGTATCTACAAAATACAGTCACAAGCAAGCATGTGGTCTCCATTCCAGCATCGCATCTTCCACGGCATCTTACATGGGGAAGGCATGCAAGAACTTGGATCTCTATTTCGCATTTAGTATTACCGAGGCCATCTCAAAAAGGAAAGAAAGTGCATCAAATCTATGAGAAATCTCTAAAGATGTGCTTTATGTCAAAGTGTAGCTATAAAAATGGTCTATCTTTTTATAAAGTTAGTCATGGACGACACCATGGGACCTGATACAATAAAGATACCGAGATTCCAATCTCCCCAAAAAGTTATTTGCTTGACAAACTTCACCAGATACCGTTCATGCATTGCTGTCCAAAGAGTCAATCCACATATCCAATCCATGAACTTGACACAACTTGCTCTTCAAAATCGGAATAAACTGAAAACTTAGATCATTGTAAACCAAAGCATACAAGAATCTAGAATGTGAGTTCGGACCCAAACATGAACGGAAATCGAAAAGGACAAACTTTTGGCCTCGCCAATCAACTGACAAATCTCAAAAACTTTTAATCAGTTCACTTTTTTAAAATATCAAATCATCATTACGCTCAATTCACACATGCAACATCAACATTAGAAGAGAGGAAACAGAGAGCACAAATAAGTTAGCACCTGCAGCAAGAACTGTCTTCTTTCTACTCTGAAAATAATACAGTAGCAGTTCTTGCATTCATTTCAGAAGGAAGCAGAGGCCTAAATTTAAATAAAAGGAAAACGGTGCATTTTTTATGAAGGAAAAAAAATTAAAATAATAATAAAATACCTGTTCCCAATTCATAACTCCGTCAACAGATACCCGTTGCTCTGGATCCCCCCACTCTGAGACAACTGACGTCAACACGGTAACGTTTGATGACGTCAGAGATCCTTAATATGAGATAATCAAAATCACGTCATCTCTGGCGTCATATGGTGTGGGGGATGGCGATGATCGACGGTGCCTGCAGATGCTAGAATTAATTCACTTAATCAGTAATCTATTCTAAAATCTAGGGTTTCACTTCCCCCAAATTGAAGAATTTTAAATCATCTATCTCATATATCAAAGATGATTCAACTCTCAATCCAAATTCAAAAAATTCATTGTAGCCTGTGGGGATATTAACACTGACGAATTTCTAACATGGCCATTTTGGTTATGTAAATAGTCACTCTTATAAAAACAATCATAATTTAGTCATATTATGGTGATTTCTTAATTTTATCCCAAAAAGTATGTCGTTAATGATTGAAAGAACTGATTTTGTTGATTTCAAGGATTAATATGGCGGCTAAACTAGGTTGAATTTCACCAACATTTGCTGGTTTCACCGACCGATTTCACTTATTTCACTGGCCAAAAAATTTAATTATATTTTGAAAAATAATTTATTAAAATTGAATAGTTTCACCGACATGTTTCGCCAGCAAAAAATAATTAATCTCAAAAATATTTTTTTAAAAGTGAGAAGGTTTCACCTTTTTTGCCGATTTCATCGGTTTCGTCGGCCAAAAAGTTTAATAATATTTCGAAAAATCATTTTTTAAAATTGAGTGGTTTCGCCGACACAAAATTTCTTAATATAATATATATTTTCTGCCAATCATTGTCTGATGTAAGGGTAAATATGTCAAAATCACACCGCCAAAATCACTATTTAAAATTAGTAAGTAGGATTACACCATTTTTTAAATTATTAATAAACAGAAGAACCTGTTATTGGGTTGAGTTGATTAAATTATTATTTTTTAAAAAGTGAAAATGTATTTGTATGACCAAAGTCATGAAATAAACCATCAAACCCACCATGACTCATGCCAGCCAGACATAATTAGCTTATACTGATACATACAAATAAAAAGAAAAAGAATGCAACACTAGCTCATCATCGTAAATAAATAAATAAATACTCGAGTATAGTTATGCACTCTAATAATACTGATGTAAAAGTTGTGCAATTATTGGGTGGCCAATGAAATTATTATTTTTGTTAGCAATGAAATTATTCTTCGTATTCATTAGAAACAAAATTGCCGTAGCAAACTTCTCAAAAATAAAATATAATAAAATGCCGTAGCAAACTACAATAGGTATTTTGGATATGATGGTACATTTATCGGCCAACTTTGATAAACAGGAGAACATTGTGAATACAAAATTTGCCTACAATTTAATTGACGTGGATCAAATATACAATTTTGTGACCATTGCTTCTTTAATTTTGCTCTGATCTTGTTCTTCAACTTGAACTTTGATGATTTAATTTGACGTGGATCAAATATATAATTTTGTGGCTATTACGTCTTCAATTCTTTTCTTTAGATTTTGTTTGATCTTGTTCTTCTTTAACTTTGATATTTCTTCAATGACTCGATCCATGATTCTAAATCAAATTTTGTGTTTGACTTATTTTGAGTGAAGAATAGTAGAATAAGCTGCTTAAACAAAGAATGATACAAATCTTGCCTTGAACATGTTGAATGTGTAGAGTCGATTCCGAATTTCTTCGTTATTGTGTGGGTGTTCCTTCTTACTTATGTTTTTTGTGCCTCTTTTCATAGAGATTTCATTAGGCTTATCCACAATTCATGGGATTGCTTACATGTCAATTTCTCATTGAATTCCACTGTTCGGATAATCTTGAAAGATTTAATCAGTATTAAATATCAATTATTTAATTTAGGAATCAAATATAATTAAATCAAAATATAGAAATAAATTAACATTTAATTATTTAAATCTTGACGTGGTTTAACTTGCCACGAATTCGATCAGATATCAAATATCGATATCAAATGTCCAAAATGGTGAATGTCTATAGAGAAAATGCTGACACGTTCAATGTTAACATAGTAGGCTGACATATTAACGTGTTGACACATTCAACGTCTTAATGTGTAATAAAAAGTGGTGTAGCCCTCCATTTTCGGATGTGGATCCTCACCCATGCAAAATATTGATACATCACATCATCTAATTTTCCATGAGCATGTTACTTGTTTCTTTTTTTTTTCTAATATATATATTTTTATTTTAAATGAGTTTGAAGTTAAATCAAATTCAAAATTTATCATTTAATTGGAGGTGAAAATACTTACAAAATAAAGAAACAAAATCTCAATGATGAACATTCAAGTATAAAACTCTCCAATAAAAAGAGACAAAATAAAAGATATCTACTCTACCATCAACTAAAAGATTCTATTGCTTTTTGGTCGCATTTGATTGAAACTCGGTAGAATTAGTGATGTCCATCCGGAATCGCAACCGTCCGAACCGGCCTAGGAAAACCGGAACCGTGCCGCACGGTTCCAAAATAGAACCGGACTTGATTTTACAAGGGCCTGTTCCGATTTCATATTTCTTGAATCGTGAACTGACAGTTCCGGTTTCGAATCGAAAACGAAAAACCGTGAAAAAATAACTAATTTTAACCGAATCCGTGTGAAATCGGCACTGTTTGGAACCGTGTAAAACCGAAACATGCAATTCCGATTCAAAACTGGAATTATAACCTTGCTTGAGGTGGGCCGGTTCCGGATCCAATATTTCCGAACTAGAACCGGCCCGCGACCATGACTAGATAGAATATTGTGCTACCTCTAATAATTCAAGCAATAAGTGCATTTTGATTTTTTTTTTAAAGATAAAAGTGGTCGAACCTTGTACATCTTCTGTTAGAGAATCATCACATGGGAGCAAGAGCAAAATCTCAGTAAATGTCAAATACCATTAAAACTATAATTATGTAAAATTCTATCGCAGTGTTCTAAACAACACCTACAATATTCATATAAAATTTGGATTTATACATGTGTGAATGATGTGAAATAATAGACAATTGTGCGTCATAGTGTGTGTATATATATATATTTGAAAGAAGTGTGTCATAGTTGTTAGTTGTTACAATATAAAAGATTACTATTTCAATACGATTACAAATAAATACTTTCATATATGAATAATATCAAATGAGTCTACTTGATTTTTTGTGCATACTTTATATTTGATGTCTCATGGACATTAGATCTCAGACCTAAATATTCTTCCAACGGTTATTATATGACACTGGAAATTAAGCTCATATGATTCTGAACGTGTTAATTAATCGAATAAAGGGATCTTAAAATCGAAATTTGACTCCAACGATCTAAATATAAAATTTTAACAACAACAACAACATGCAAGAAAAGAACACACGTAATCGGTCCAAGGGCAGTGAAATCCAAAATCCTGAAGACAAGAAAAAACACACAAATTTTGTCCTTACACAAAGAAATATATATTGAGAAGATATTTTGTGATGATAATTAAAAAATGTGAAATAATAATAAATATGAGCTTAGGATCGTTGTGAACTGTGATCTTTTTTCTTAAAAAAACGTATTTTGTGTTTTTTCATTTTATAAATTATACTTAAAAAATTACTATTTAAGTATAATACATGTAAAATATTATGTCATTATCCACCATCTTTCACGTATAATTATCCATATATATTTCACGAAAATGACTTGAAAAGTAATCTGTTAGCAGAAATTGTATGGATGGTACTGCACCAAATATTTTCCCTTGTGATGTTATCCAAAGGAAGGATAAAAAATACTGAAAACTCCTCCAAAACAAAACCATAAAGAAAATAAAAGTAGGATTAAAATTAAATCCTAAGAATTGAATAAAAAAAGTTAGCCTTGATAACTAAATATCAAACACTTTCTCATAGCTTAGTTGGTATTCTTCGATGTTGCAATAGTAAAAGAATCGGATTCGAATCCTTTTCATC
This sequence comes from Ocimum tenuiflorum, assembly GCA_001278415.1. NCBI lineage: Eukaryota > Viridiplantae > Streptophyta > Magnoliopsida > Lamiales > Lamiaceae > Ocimum > Ocimum tenuiflorum. The sequence continues at coordinate 1,784 of AYJT01006166.1, read as the reverse complement.
CCCCACTTCATAACAAAAACTATAATTTTCCCCCAAAAAATTAAATCAGTATCAAAATGGATCTCAAATTTTGATTTTTCTTTCAAAAAATACAATATTTATCTCTTCGTTCTCCTTGTAAATGTCATTTCTATTTTAATCCTCAAACGAAAATAATTAATTAAATTATAATTGTAAACGTAATCACTCGCTAATAAAAAGAATATCATTTCATTGATATAATATTAATTTATAAAACTTTAACTAGCAACAATTTGTTTCATCAGAAGCCATGCAAGGTTGCATGCCAGAAACACAAGCTGAGTCTTCAATTCACATGAGAGTAAAGAATCATGAAATTTGTATTTTCTTTTGTTTACTTTATTCCATTTATTTGCTTCAGGTCCTTTATATGTTATTTTCTAGTTTTATTTAGGGGGTGTTTGATTTGTGGGTTTCGGAGTTAGAGGATGAGTATGATTCCGAAACCACTGTTTGGTTAGTGGGTATGAGTATCAAATTTTGGGAATGATTCCCAATTATTTGGGTATCCTTAAAACCCTTCATTTTGGAGTTTTTTGTTTCATTCCCAAATTTCAAGTTTTTATTTAGAAAATTATTTAAATAAAGAAGAAAATTAGTATTTCATACATTCCTAAACACATAGATCCTACAGACCAAACATCAAAATTTGGAATGATTCCAAGTCATAACCCAAACAACTTTATTGGAATGATTCCGGGTAATCAAAACTATATTCATTCCATTTACTGTCAAACTCATATCTATCGTGATTTTGAATAATTATACCAAACGCCCCTTAGTTTAATCTTTATCAAACTAAATTTCATAACAATCTACGAATTTAATATTTATATTTATTCTGATTATGATATAATGCGAGTATGATGGAACATGTGTAAAAATTCTAGCCCTTTAGCAACGCAAGTGATTGATGATTGATTTGAAGGACAATTGAGAGCAACCAATTACACTTTCAGATTTCTCGTCAGCTTGACTTTAACCTCAACACTCATTGGATATTCCCTATTGAGATAATCATATTCTTCATAAAAAAAATTCCCGAATAATTAACACGTGTACTGATGGCTTGATGTTTAATTTAACACCTCCTTTTATGAGGCTTATTACAAATTATTTCTATAATTTATTTCTTTTTGAGAAATTGTTTCTATAAAATTATCAATTAACATTATCCACAACTTTTTGAACCAAAAGAGAACTTATATGAACGGACAAAATGGACTTCTAGATTGAAGACCCATTCCACGCACAGATAATCCCATCATCAACCTCTTTTTCTCTACAAGTTAATAAATTCCAATCGATAATTCTGAGTGCCACATGTTGTCTATCACTTCAGTTTATAAGCCTTTTTTTAATGTTTATTTGGTCGTGACATCCCCACTCTAACTCGATTTTAATCCTGATGCTAATTCATAACTCGATTACATTAGGCCTTAACCACCTGTGTCCAAATGTGATTGACTATAACAGGGACATTATATTAGGTTGGAATTTATTGTAATATTTAATCCAAGAGTAATGCTACATGTTGCAATTATTTGAGGTCATTATAGTTATGGTTGGATTTAGGAAATCATGGTGTTTAATCATTTTACAACAAGAAAGCGAATCTAGTGGCATACATACCAAACCTCGTTACACGGCACATATTATATCCAAATTCATATGCAATAAAACACAAATAAAGTTACAAGTTTACTGAGTGTGAACTTGAACTTGGATTTGGATTCCTGAATAAAGGCCTCCTGCCAAGTGAG
>AYJT01006148.1:0-13305 GCA_001278415.1 Ocimum tenuiflorum | reverse complement strand
GTTAATTGTATCATGCATAGATAATTACATTGTTGTCTTCTAAAATAATTATTTGAAGAGAATAAAATAGGAAACAAATAATTTAGGAGAAATATTCACACTTTTATAATAGGTATAAATTTTGAGACCAACTAATAATGGGCACGAAAGTCATTGAGGGCATGAGATGCGTGCATATGGCTGCAGATAGAGCTTTAAAATACTGTAAACAAAGGAGCGACGGTAGAAGCAGTTTTACCCACGCAGACGGTGTTCGTGATTATGGATTTTTCTTTTTTTGAATCAGTGGTTATGGAGTTTTGTTTTCTGTACAACATGGTCGTGGCTATGATGGTTGATGGAGTTCTATTCATCGAAACAGTGGCTCTGGCTTCTGAGGAATCATTTTATTTCAACTTGTTATTCGTATTTTTAATTAGCGGGGGCTATACCAAAAAATTGTTTTTAGAGTTATTAAATAACAGAGTTTATATAAAGGGTAAAATTGTCTATTAAAAAATAATTTACATTTAATAATAATGAAGACTACATTGAGTAGGACAGGGACTACCAATAAAATTACCCCGAAATAAAATTGAGAAATCGAGCATGTGTAAGGAAGAAAGACTCGCCAGGCCCATTAGAAAAGCCGGCCTAAAACGAGACAAGGCCCACTCTTTGAGAAAACTCATTGCAAGTGACAAAACCCTAGCTATTTCTTGACGAAACGACAGAGAGCTGCGCCTCAGTTTCTCGCTGCACCGGGTGAACGATTATACCCACTGCACAGCGATCGGTAAAGGTTAGCTCATTCCATCTTACTTTCCTTGCAAGATGTTATGTATATGGTCTTGAATTTTTATGGATACATGTTAGTCCCGACTCTATGGAAATGTGTTTCTCCACTGTGCATTTGTATTCTCCTTCGCGAATATTATAACGTACATTATCTTTTTTTTTTGTTATTATTAGAACTGTTTACCTTGATTAAACTTGTATGAGATTTGTGTTCATAGATGCTGAGCTCGTGTATTTGGAATTTTTTGTGGCATTCAGCTATTTCATGTAGTTTGTATATAGATATACTTGTTCTTCCTATCACACGTCTAATTTTCTGTCCAAAAAATCTCAAAAATATGATTTGATGGCTGGCCGAAAATGCAAGGTCCTTTACTTAGAAAGGCACCATCAAGCATGAGTTGAAGTTAGTTCAAGATCTCATTTAATTATGACACGGGTTTTTTTATGCCAAATATATGAGTTGCGCTGGGATTTTGAGCTTTTTTGGTGCAAAAAGGTTTCATTTTTTCTTATCAGCGAGATGTTTCTAAAGCACAATGTCCAAAATAGCCTCAATGTATCGGGCAGGGAGGGAAGAGAAAATGGAGGGCAGAGAATTAGTTGGACAATTTTTTGCAATGTTCAGACTAGCGATCAATAAAAATTTTCAATTTTTTAAGTACTGAGTTCAATTTTGTTTTTTCTAGGATGGCCGAGAAGGAAGGAGTAATTGTTCCCGAATCTGTGTTAAAAAAACAAAAGAGGGCTGAGGAGTGGGCTTTGGCCAAGAAGCAGGAGAATGCAGCTCTGAAGGAAAAGAAGGCTGCAAACAGGAAGCTGATTTACAACAGAGCTAAGGAGTACGCAAAGGAATATGCAGCACATGTATTTTTAGATCATTTTGTTATCTGTATTACTTGTTATTTTTGCTGCATGATTGTTTGCTTATGTGCCTTGTTTTTGTTCTTTAGGAAAGGGAGCTCATTCAATTGAAGCGAGAGGCCAGGTTGAAAGGTGGATTCTATGTGAACCCCGAAGCTAAGTTGTTGTTCATCATTCGCATTCGTGGGTAAGTAGTGTTTTTTGGTTATTTGGTAGGTTTCATATGTTTCAACTTTATGTGGCCAACATTTCTTGTTTCCATGACCCTCAGTATTAATGCAATGCACCCACAGACAAAGAAAATCTTGCAGCTGCTGCGTCTGCGACAGGTGATGATGCACATCTTCTTGTTTCTGTTATATTTCATTACGTTGCAGGTTTTGTTGTTATGCTAGCCTCAAATTAGTTGTGGAATATTATCGATCTCTTAAGCTCGGTCTTTTAGATGTTTAGCCTCCTATGTAAAAGTGGATGAACTGCTTGTCGATAGGATGAACAAAAACTTGATGATATTATGTTTGCACGTCATATCAAAATACCGTTCCCATGATGATACATCATATCTTTCTTTACTATTGTCATTTTGAAATAGCTTAGAACGACTGTTTCTGATGATGTTGATATAAAATCTTTTTGTTATCTTACATGCATTAGAAGGAACATAGATAGGTTGTAGCGGTTTTTATCACCAGATGTCGTTGTTTGTTGATATAACCTTTGTATCCACTGCGTTTCCTTGAGTCTGACCATTTTCAATATTATCTTGAACACCATGTTGCTAATATGAGTTCAAACATTTGGACGCAGATTTTCAACGGAGTCTTCCTAAAAGTCAACAAGGCTACAGTGAATATGCTACACAGGGTCGAACCATATGTGACTTATGGGTATGATCAGGGCCGCTACTCGGAATAGTTTATTACTTTCTTTCTTAGATTTGCTGACCATGCAAGCCTTGATTTCAGGTATCCCAACTTGAAGAGTGTGAAAGAACTGATATACAAGAGGGGTTATGGCAAGGTCAACAAGCAGCGCATTGCTTTGACTGACAATTCAATAATTGAACAGGTTCGTTTATTTCTACTGAGGCATGCGTCTATCTTTGCTGCAGTGTTTGATTCTTCGTTGACTTGTGCTGCAGACTCTTGGTAAACATGGCATTATCTGCATTGAAGATCTTATTCATGAGATCATGACTGTTGGCCCCCATTTCAAGGAGGCTAACAACTTCCTCTGGCCATTCCAACTTAAGGCTCCGTTGGGTGGTCTGGAGAGAAAGAGGAACCACTATGTTGAAGGAGGAGATGCTGGAAACCGTGAAGACTACATCAATGAGCTCATCAGAAGAATGAACTAAATTTTATGAGCGCAGTAAATTTTGGTGTTTTGAGGTTCTTTTATTTCACTACTGTAAGGTCAACAAGTCTTCCCATTGCCTTTTTTTGTAGTAAAATACGGATCTTGTTCTCTAGACATTTTGTGTTGAACTCGCAAGAGATCCTCTATGTTTGATTTAAATGACATCAAACACCCCTTTTGCCATCATACTCCCAATCATTTGCAGCACCTTCGGTTTGATGTCATGTTTTGGTGTGTTTTTAGTTCGATGAAATGTTTGCATCTCCATTCATTGTTTGTGTACAAAATAGAAATATTATTGCCTATTCTTGATATGCAGGATGGGATGCAATATTTTTGGTATGACATAATGCTTGATAGAATTTTCTGGAGCATGCTTTGGGAGTTAGTGCCATGTATGCATAACATCAACAGAGAACCGGTTTTCAAACTATGGAGTAAATGAGATGCAGGCTCTCTCTCTCTCTCTCTCTCTTACGGGCGCACACAAAATCAGCATAACAAAATATCACGATTGTAAAAATTGGTCTAGGCGGCTATTGGCGTTAGGTGCCTCCTTACCGGACCAAACCCAGGTCATCTTTTTACAACATGAATATTTATTTATTTGTTGAAGTCTGCATTATGCTTCTATTATATATGAATGTGTGTGTCTATATATATATCACATCGTCTCAAAATAAATTTGAGATCTTAAAAATACAATAAATTAAAAAAAATAACAAACGCAAAATTGTACCTCTAAAACTATTTGAAATATAAAAACATCATATATCAATAATCAATAGAAGTTTACTGACCTGGTTACCCTAGTGATTTTTGGAAGATTGCAAAATATGATGTTAAGATTTGAAAAAGGAAAATAAAAAAGTGAGGCAACTAGGGCGGTGGTGGGGTTGGAAGTATAGGATTGTGAGCTTCAATATCAACATGCCTAATACCAGGAACAATTTCTTGAATCTCTTTCTCTAGTCGATCTACTTCACTTCCAAGAGCCGTCACCACCTCCTCACCTGTTACACACACACGACACCTTACGTAATAATAATGTACCCCAACCAGTAATAACTAAATCCATTTATCAATCCAGGCACCTTCACCTACCGTAGTTTGACATAACCTTGAACATTGCTGAATCGTTTTCCTTGGCTGCCTCCCGAAACTGTTTCCCGTCATCAACATATTATCATTTTGAATCGAACTTCTACATATGCTAACTTATTTTTAATGGAAACAACAACACATTTCTTCTTGATGCATTCATTCTATGCCAACAACTCAAAGTGTAGAGGATTTAATATTGATGGAATCACCTGCTTAGCCCATTCTTCACGTCCAGTTCTGCTTAGGTAGTTTTGCACCAATACTACACCATTGAAGTCTGCAAAAATACCATTTGATATTGCACTGAGTTCCAAATATTTGGAAAAGTGACAAATTTGTATATATGAAAGCCTTTTAATATATGCCTCAAAACTGTCACCTATTTCAGCCTTGAATCTAAAAAACCCTGGTCCAATCACCTCACTTTTGCAATCGTAAACTGAATCCACAACCTACAGCACAAAATGTCAAATTTATACACTAAATTTGGTGTCCTTGATAATTTAAAAAAAATGGAGTGGAAGGAACCGTACAGGGTCATTTTTCAGAAAATGGAGCACTCTTTCCATATCATGATCATCAATTGCTCTACCAATCAATGCATGACGATTCCTCTGAATCAGAAATATTGCAACCTGCATTTATACAAATCGCATTCTTCAACGTATCAGCAAGCATGATGAAAAAGAAAAGTGCTACCATGCTATATGTTTGACTGTTTCTAACAATTAATCCAGCTGAAAATTCACGAGAACATGTCTTCCATAGTATGAAAGTGGCAATATCTCATTCTGCAATATAATGCAGTACTTGTATAAGCAAAACTACTTCTATATAACAGTACCCTGATAACTTTTAAATAAGAAAAAGCTCCAAGAAATTTTCTTTTTCAACTGACATTGTAAAGTTTGCTAAAAAGATAAAAGTAATAGTGCACATTACCATTCCCAAAAGGTTTCCTACAACAATCGAGCCAATAGGATCATATATTGCATTTCCTGTGGTATTCACAGCCACCAACGATGCACCAGCAATGGCAAGGCCGGTAACAGCAGCACCATCCTGCATTATGAACATTATTTCACATTCATCATAAGGGATTTAAAACGGGTATCCTTAGAGTTGAAGTTTATTGAGCAGTTCCGAGGAAATTAATCACTGAAATAATTGGCCAAATTAACATAAGTCTCACAATCACATAAGTTCGTAAATAAGCAAATGGCATGGAATTTAGAGTATTTCACATCAGATGATTATGACTTTGAGATTTCTTGGTTATTGAGGGGTAAATTTTAGAGAGAGCAGATATTAGACCAGGATTAAACAAATATCAACCCGTCCAGGCTCCGTATTCAGGAAAGGACTTGGAGCACTTTAATTGAGAGTGATAACAGACAAAACAAATTGAGGAGATGTTTATTTAAAGGTCGCCTTTTTCTCTATTTAATTTCGTGCAAATTACCATCTATGATCTCCATTCTCACATTATATTTGTCCAGTTAGCTAAATTCACCATTAACATCATGCATGAGAATACACATTTAAGTGAAATGTCATTTAAAACAACCCCTCGCATTACGATAAAAATATTTATACTCCAATTTTTGAACTCACGAAATGACTAAAATGTAGAAGCCATTACCTCTGTCATGACAGCTACAGCTGTTGGATCATGACCGCGCCAGACATAGTCTCTAACTTTCATTCCTTCTGCAGCAGCACCCTTTCTAACAGCATGGATGGCAACAATAAGAGAAGCACCTGACAAAGTTTTACTTCAGCCACTAGGAAATGACATAACACAACAGCACTCTCTTTTCTGAATCTTAACAACTATACAGACATCCACCTTCAATAAGGAAAGAACCAGCAATCACTAGAGCAGCGTACTCTATGTGTTCAGGAGGCTGAAGAGAAAATTATATCAATCAATAAAGCCCCATTGTATATCCTAAAGAAAGAAATGACATTTTGAGATTGTAAAAGTGAACATTTGATGTTCCAAATTGAGCTCCAAAGTCTCCTTACCTGAGAAGTCCATAAATTTTGAACTCCATGAACAATCGTAGCACCAGAACCAAGACAAAATATACCGACAGCAGAAATCAACGACCAGACAAATCTTTCCTTGGAATACCCATATCTGAGATATAATTAGAGATAAGATTTCTAATACCCTGCATGATTTCTAAAAACTTATTTAGAATGTTTAAATGGAAGTACTAGATGAAGCCTTACGGATGGAGAGCATCTGGCGCACGGCGTGAGCTACTCAAACCGTACGCAAGAAGAGCCTACAAGGAAAGAATCACTTAAATTCACAGAACTACATGATAGCTATGCAAAACACTTGCAATGATGCGAGAGTGCAACATGATTGCTCAACTTCAGCCAAGAAGAAAAAAAGTACCTGATTTGCAAAATCTGCAACTGAATGAATAACTTCAGCCAACATCACATGGCTTGAGGTGGACAACCAGACCCCAAATTTGAGAGAAAAAACAAGAAAGTTGCACCATAGTGCAGTTGTGACAGCTCGCTGGCTAAAGTGACAGTGTTAGATTAGAAAATAAATCAAAATATAGACCAGTAAAATAGATGCAATGTTCAATGTAGGAGAAACAACAACTCCAGCCTTCAAAGTTGGAAGTGTTCAATCCATATTAAACATCTAAAAGCTGAAGGAGCTGAGATTTTCTCATTTTTCTAGTCTAATGGCTACTTCAGCGGTGGGGAAAGCAACAAGAATGTTTAACGAAAATATTGCAATCTATTTCACATGCGGCCATCGCAACCTCAAACTCCAAAATGCAATATTTTAACTTCAAAAGCAAGAACTTCAATCACAAAAAAGATGGAAAATCAAAAGCAAGGAAACGAAAAAGGAAATCACCCATGATCAACTACTGCAATCTTCTCAATCTTTTTAGCTCTTGTGATTAGACCTGCATACAAAACCAATATCTAATAATAAAACATACCACAACACGGCCAATAAAGACTGGGCGGGGGATTACTCACTTCGTGTGAAGCTGAAATTGTGGGTGGGATTAGAACCGGACAAAATCGAGTTAGACGGAGGAACAGCTCTTGACAAAGAATTCACCGCTAAAAAATTCCCAAATGCGGCTGAACCCAGCCGTCGAACGACCCTATGAGGGCAAGGAAAACCATTATCCAGTGCAATTTGTCGATTAACAAATTTATTTTCTTGAAAATTAGTATTTTCCGGCTCGCGTGAGGAGAAAGGGGCATGAATTTGAGCAATGGGGCAGCGAAACAGATATTGACGATGTCGTTCATGGCGGAGGCGGGAGAGAAGAAGAGATGTTCGCATTATTGCTTGAGAAAAATATAATATAATAGTAGTAGCAATAATAATAACTATTATAACCCAAGAATTAGGCAGGCATGATATGGGCAAATGCTATGCTGGTTCGTTCCGACGACTGATCGGGGCTAAGAATCTCCAGGCGAAGGAAGAGCGGTGTTTGTAACACTTATGGAGGACGGAATTTTTATTAGCTTCCAAAGGGAAGCATAAGATTCACTGTGGACACTACATTGCAGTTTAAAGTATAAAACTCTTACCAAAGATCACAATAAAGAATGTTCATCAATTGTTTTTAACCTGGAACTAACGAGCGTGTATAATATATTTACATAATATGTGCAAAATTTTATTTTCTCTTTCTTTTTATGGGTTGATGACCATCAATATTATCATAGCCAATAAAACAACACTAAATCATAATGTAGTGTATATTATTGCGTTATTAATCCCAATAATTCATCAATTATTTTCAAATCCCCTTTACCAGGAACCCTCGTTAAAATTATGTTTTTGTTACATTTCTTTTTTCCAAAAAATAAAAAATAAAAAATCTCATAATCTTGAAGGCGGAGTAGTCTCTCCAAATTTTGCTCAAAGTCAATTATACTTTTTCTATTTAATTAACTGAAAAAATGTAGACAATGACTAGTTTAATTTATTTTTTTAGTAGATAAAACAAACAATTGAGTGTACTTCTCTATAATTGAGAATCCGGTCGTGTGGATCTGCACAAGAAAATTCGCCATTTAACATACAAAAAAGTGTAAGCAAAATCAAGAACATTGTCTAGAAATATATGTTACAAATCAAAAGCTATTCTACTATGTGGGGGAGCTCAATCATGCACATTATAAGCCAAAGCAATGCACAACGATATCTGTATGAGCCTCTATTATTCACTTCCATCTCTCATTCATATGCTCAAATAATTTTGTCGATACTAGAACTTTCTAGGGCCTCCCGTGCTATGTATAGCCTATATGATATGCAATCAAATGCACCTAGTTGCCATGGAAACGGCCTTCTCTCCTGGCACGTGATCGAGTTGCTTCAACATGTCTCCCATCGGACTTTGCCACATGGTCATGCCGGGTGATGATTCTTATAGGGTGTGCTTCTGTGTTAAAAACCCATTCGTCAAGTGAAATAACCGAAGAAGGTGAAAAAAGAAGGTACAGATACTTCAGTGTCTCTGCTAGGAAGAAGCTCTGCATCATGTTATCTTTAACACCGGTATTAACCTGTAAACAAAAGACCAGATACAGTCAGGTATGACAGGGCATCAGAGTAGCAATAATTTATCCATTTTCAATATTTTCTTGTGTGGCGGAGTAATTGGTGATATTGGAAAGTATGTAAATGTTGCCAGTAAAGGTCTGACAACACATGACGTCTAAGTTCTAACGATGGCTTTACAGCACATAAATACTGATAAAACCATATTCTGTGCCGAAATTTGAAAGACTGCAAAACCAAACTACACCAGACCCCATTTGAGCAGCAGAAGGTCAAAACAGCCAAAGAGATTCATGCATACTCCTGAATATATTATAACAAACAATTCTAAATGCATACCAACTCTATATTAGGCAAAGAGGATCACCAGATGTTATATTAACAAAAGAAGGGGGAAAAGGGTGTAAACTGTAACCTTCTGATTCTAGACGAACTTTGGGAACTAATAAGACCTTTATCGGATATTCCCTTTTTAAGATGGTTATGTCTGTCTAGACAATAACATTAAACATAGTTCAGAAGTCAAGAATGCTCACATCCTTTAATCCAACATATCCAGATTCAACACGGGAGTTCTTCTCAAATGCTTGAAATATATTCCACCCCCACTCTTGATAAGTCTTATTTCCAGTCAATCGCCAGAGGTAGAAGAGTGACTCAACTGTCTCTGGCCTTAATATGTTCCATGATGTTCCAACGCTCATGTCCTATAAAATAAGCAATTGAAATGAGCGTGTGGAGGCTCATGGGGGTCCTTTAATTCAGTACAGTATAAGTTTCATGATATATTTCAGAACCAGCAAGCAAAAGACAAACCTGCCCTGAATTGAAAAAGTAGTTTTCTCCAGCCAATTTCGTTGGAGTAGACTGGTAGAAGTTATAGCATGTCCAGGCTAGCTGCCAAATTTCAAGATTATCCACCAAAACAGTTAATGGCACCCTAACTCATAGGCACATTACTCTAAAAGGTTAGGAAAGATTATGTATGGTTACCTCCTCAGCCAGAGAAAAATATTTCTTGGCTTCATCAGGAGCATAACCTGAAGAGCCCAATGCTATCATTCCTGGTGCAAAACATGCCAGTTCATCCATCTGGAGTGTATGATAAATGAAATCAATTACTGAAAGTCCATGCAGTAAGAAAATGTTATGCACTAATTATTGCCAACAACATAAATAACCACCTTATCAGTTAAAGAAGTTCCAATCTTCTCACAAAGATACGTAAAAGAAGATGGGGTAGTTCTCCGCACCAAGCTTTCAAGACCTTTCATTGACGTCTCCCACATTTCCCTGTTAGGAATACACTTTGCTGCTTCTCAAAAAGTTCTCAAAAGGAGTAAAATGAGAATGAAATTCAAACCAAAGGCCTAAAACAAAGTTCTAAAAACTGCAATATGTACAAACATGTATGTTTGCATAGGACAAAAGGCTGCTAGTGACTACCTATAATGCTTGACCGAATCGGTTTTGTTTCCTTGTATCCAGACCTTGAGTAAGTATTCATAGAAACTGCACAACATCGTACCCTTCCGTCAAAATATTGGAAAATCATTATATATACCACAGTATGATTATTAGAGTTGGTTCACTGTGTAATATATGCCAAAATATCATAATGCAAAGGATTTCAGACATGTAAAATGACAAATACCTGTCCCCCATGGCCCCAAAAGTTATGGTAGCATATGATCTTGATCCTCTGTCAGGATTTATATAGATGGGAAGCAAACCATCAGGAGGAAAGGTTTTATTAAGCTCTAGGATGACATTTTCCACCTGAAGCATCACGAAATCAATTTAAGAAAGATAAATCTCAAGATTTGACCACAAAGTGAAAATCAATATGTCTGTCATTCAGATCAGATATCATATATATAGTTTTATAGCCCGAGAACACAATGCATTGTCGCATCATACATTGCTTTGATGAAAGTACATTTTCATTTAATTCCTGAGAAACATCGTCAAGTAAAAAACAGAGATGACAGTTCTAATACACACACAAACAAGGGGGCATACTAGGGTGATAACCTCCTACCAGGAGAGAATTAAGACCAAATCTTATCCATCCAAATTACAAATCTGCTGCCAAAATATTATGAGTTCGCACTACATTACAAGCTCTTTATTACTACATTATAAAGGTAAAATGGGAGAAACAAAATTTATTCCTTTTCTTCTTTCTTTTTTATATTTTTTCTACCCTTTAAAATTCCTCAAAATGTTAAATAAACATAACTTACTCAATTTAAATCATTTTTCACATATCATTAAATCAAAGGTAATTTTATTATCTTACAAACAAAATCATAAATATGCATATATTTACGTGAAGAAAAATGCACGAAAAATAGAAATTGGTGATTTTATTATGATGCAATGCAAAATAATGTCATGCAATGAAATATAACATACAATAACATAATGAAGTATATATAAGAATGTAATGAAAATGGAAAGGCCCCCAGATTTACATATAGAAGAACATATGCATAACTCAAACACTATACTCAAATAAATTTTGATATCGTAGAAACATATTAATTATACTCAAACACATTGCACATCATAATCACAAACATATGCATTATACTCAAACACGATGTCATTATAATTACAAATATATATGCACTATACTCAAACACAGTGTCATTATAATTGCACTATAATAAAACTCGGAATTGGAGATCGTGTGTAGAGAGTAACATGGTACTGTAATTATAATACTTAAAGATCGTGTGTGGTGAGTAATATGGTACCATAATTATAATACTTAACATCTATATTCTGCCTACGAAATTTTTCTACAATAATAATCTTGCATGTTATAAAATTGGGATATTATGCACGCAAAATTTTTCATCTTGACTGTTGATTAGTTTGAATAAATGGATAAGATACATGTAGAAACCCATCTACAGTCAATCCCTATTATATGGAAGGCTGCTCTAACAGGAGGAAAATGAAGTATGTGTTTTTTTACAAAAATGGAGCTTTTTCATACAGGCCTTTTCTTTTTATTGCCATTATTTACGAAATTGCAACTGTCGTTTTTTTTTCCCCCAAACAAGGCACCAGATACGAAATTAAAATTTATGGATAAAAGAAACACCGTGATGAGTATGAAAATACTATATTTTTTTATAATGTAAGCATTAAATCTCTGCCTTTTATCTTGTCTAGGGACAAGTGATCCTGGTTGACTCACTAAGGAAGGTTACACACAAACACACACACAAATATGAGAGACACAGAGAGAGAGACCTTCTGCTGATATTTGGGGTCCCCTGTCCTTTGAGATAGAGCAATAAATTCCAGCTGCTCAGTGCCAGAATCTGCCAGAATGCTGTCACCCTGAATGAGAAAACAGCAAATTATAAGTCAATCAATTATATTCAAGAATAGTAATATAATCAAAAGTATGTCGATAAAACTGAGATCTGAATCATATCAATACAAACATGAAACGTGGACATAATTGATTAGCAAAGCAATGTGCACAACTCCTAAGTTAAATAATAATTACTTACCCCTGTCCACCCAGGATTATGTGGATTCCCATGGGCCAAATTAATAATATTATACGGGATGCCAGAAGGAGTATTCCAAGCAGGCAGCAGCCTGTCAGCAATATCCTTAGCTTTTTCGAGGAAAAGCTTATCTCCAGATAGATCATATGCACTGAGCAGTCCACCAACAACTCTGAATTGTCACGATATGAACCACATTATGAGTAAAGCTTGTTTTCCATCTTATAAATGGGTCACATTGACAATAGCATATCCACTTCAGGCAAGAAATAAACTACAGAAATACAAAAAGACATATTAAACCTTATAAAGCAACCTTATGGTCGTCTCAAAGACACTTGCTTCATAGTTCTTGTCAAAATCCAAGGACTGTGCCACCCACCTGCCATAATCAACTTGCTAGGCATCAAGAAATTACAGACAAACAGAAATATTATGCCCAAACAAAATGAGTACTTCAGCCAATCATCTTGCAAGGAGAAACAGAGAAAGTAGGAATTTTCATCGCATTAATTCCTCTGTGAACTATATTTCTACCATTGGTATTTTAGTATTGAGACACATATGGTGATGCAAAACTTGAATAGTATGAGGAGAAACAGAATCATGTTCACTGGCTGAAACAAAATTTTGAACATGACATGATTGCTTCTGTTCCAGAAAGGGACATGCACTCTTGCACATCAATCTTGATATTTCATGGCATGCTTGGATTTAGGATGCTCGTCTTTCTAATAATATTAACCAACTTTAAATGTTTAGATAATAATAATGAAATGCAGCCCAACTGCTCATGAAAGGCATACTAAACTTACTCTCTGGCCTTTTGGAACTCCTCATTCAATCCCATTATGTATAGCGTGTCAAGAGCATCAATTAGAGTAGCTCCAAGACCACCAAAGCTATCAACACCATTTTTTGATTCAGGCTGACAACCGTAAATTCCCATCAGTATCCAAATGTAAAAGTATGCTGTTATGTCTATGCTGTAAATAAAAAATGATAACAAGTAAACTTTGCTTCCCTTATCAAGTTTCATGCAGTAGAAACTTTATAGATCTTATCAAATAAATTATCTATTATGTAATACTTTCGATT
>AYJT01006094.1:0-10676 GCA_001278415.1 Ocimum tenuiflorum | reverse complement strand
ATCTTCTTGTCCCAAAATTAATAAACCACCAATGTGGGGCAAGGTAAAAAAACTTTCGATGGATTTTTGTCCCAAATCTTTTGTGTATTTGTTCTTTTATAGCCACCTTCTTGTGTCTAAGACTACTCAACCAATGTGGGACAAGATGAATGCTTTCAATTTATTATTATGCAATGCAATTTTTTTTATCCCACATCTATCATGTATGAGCTCTAAAGGGTAAGTGCTTTGTATAAAATATGAATGGAATCAATTTTTTATCCCACATCCATGAAATATGAATTTCACAAATATATTTCTACAAAAACATGTGTTTGTGGTATATTAAATATAACATTGGTAGTTAATATCAAATTGACTTTGAATAAACTCATGAGCTTAACGAACCGAATATGTTTAAGTTCGAGTTTCGTTCGAAAATTTTTTCGAATAAGTTGAGTATTTTTAAATATTTTTTGCATATATTTTAAAGTTTAAAAATTCAAAATTTAAAAAAAAAACAGAGAGAGAGAGGGAACTGCCAGTTTGAACCGGAATTGGCAGGAATCGGAACTGCCAGTTCCCGGTTTGTAACCGGCACCCTTTCCAGCCGGTTCGGTTCCGGTTCCAGATTTTTGAAACTGCTGAACCGGTGGTTCCGAACCGGAACCGCGGCATCACTATTTTCAATAATTGAATTAAACATCAACTGTATCTGAACTTCGAAATTTAGCCCTTTTTTCGTTAAAAATATATTCAAACTAAATTAAACAAATCAAATCTAGCTCCATCATTTTACGGTAAGTCACCATAGGTGTCTAGCTTCTCACAAAAAATTAGGTCTCGAAAAGCTGGCAAAATCTACTCATTTAGAAAAATCTATTTTTACTAACCTATTTAAATTAGAAGAGGTGCTTTTCTTTTCTTTTTTTTTTCTTTGAGATGGAAAATCAAGAAATATCATTATCACAAGGCATTATACATCGTTCCTCATACAATATTTTTTGATAAATTCTTCACTTTTCAAAGGGACAAAACAAGTAGATATGAACTCTTCCTCTCTAGCAATCCAATGCGCCGCTTCATTAGCCTCCTTATATATGAAATCGAACCTACTGCAATTTACTTCCCTCGCAGGATCCTTAATCTCTTCGACCACCGTGTCGCAATAGGGACTCAGTTTTGCACATCCATTAGGGTGTAAATGAACAGAGTTATTCGAGATCGACTCGAAAAATGCTCGTTCAAAACTCGATCGTTTAATAAACGAATCGAGCTCAAGCCTCAAACCAAGCTCGACCTTTTAGGTGTTCGGTTCGTTAGGCTTGCGAACAGTTCGAGCTCGACCTCGAACTGAGTTCGAGTCGAACAGTTCGAGCTCGAGCTCAAAAACTTTTGTCCCTCTTCGATGAAAAATTAAAAATATGCAGTCGTGGATCTCTATAAATGTTGGCGAATTGTTAATATTTATATGTCAATCTCGAACACAAGCTCGAGCTCTCGAACTCGAGCTCGATTTCAAGCCGAACGAGCTCACGAGCTCAAGTTCTAGTTCGAATAATTTTTAACGAGTCGAGCTCAAGCCAAGCTCGAATCGAGATCAAGCTCGAAAAAAAATATCAAACGAGTTTGAACCGAGCTCAAACTCAATTGAATTGTAACGAATCGAGCTCGAACACCTAGCTACTCGGTTCCACCCCTAGTGTCCATGGACCATGTTGATTATGTTCAGATTGTCATTCTCGATTACTCCCACTTGAAGCTGGTAGGCCTTCCTTTAACGTCCTATCGCCCACGCCTAACATGCTTGTTTTCCCGGCCAAACGACTTAGAAGAGATCTTCTATTAAAACTAGATCCCAATAGACCGATCCGAATCATCTCAATCACCCAAACCCTCATGCTTGACCCAGCTCATTCCCATATTAGGTCCACTTAACTCATTAGACCATCTAATACAAAATTTTATGACGCAAAACCTCCCAAACAGTTTTAGAATAACGCATAATCTATTTAACGAATTGAAATAGCGAGAAGCTCTAAATCTCATTTAGTTGAGCTCCACAGAAGCAAATTTTTATCAAGTCGAAATTCGAATAACTTCAATCCACTTGCTTCCAATTTCAAGCACAAATTAGATAAGGTTATTTTGGATTTGGAGAAAACTAAGTTATACAATAAAATTTTGCATCACGACAAAACCAAGTGTGGTCTGATACTAGCCTAGGCTAATGTGAAACATAAAACAACAATTCCTCATTGCGTGAGTCTTTGCATCTCAGTTTGGTCATCGAGGGTTTGAATGAGCAAGGGAGGAGCATACTGAGCAGTTCCTTGGTGCTCATCCGAGTCCTGACAGAAGGAAAGGATTATCGTATCGATCGACATCTCCACCACTCCGAAGAAGAGAGTAGCCACTATGTAACCAAACCCCCAGCAAACCTGCACAATCGAACCTCATCAGTCGCAACACTTGCAATTGAAAGCAAAACACATCGAGAAATTATTAGCATTTAATGTACCAGTACGGGAAACAGAGGCGACGTGATCTTGTTGTGGGCTGATTTGTATTTGTGCGTGTCCAACATTAGAAAGGCGAACAGAGCACTAGCGAGGCTCACGCAGAGCTTCCCGAGAAAGAGAATTACGTCTCCGATCACGTTCACTTTCCCGATCCGAAGAATGTTGCTCATAATCAATTCCGTTGCGATCTCTGAAGACTTGACAAAACCTTTCCCTGTTATTGCAATCTGGAGGGAAAATGATCAGCATATGAGAGACGGATCTTTATGCTTTTATTAATTCAACCTCAAATTATAATATAAGCATAGCAGACCAGTGGTGGATACCCATGTGTAAAGACTCTAATGAGAGAAGTTTAGGGTTCGATCCCCTGACTCATCTACTAACTCAAATAGAATAATAATAAGCATATCAAGCCAGCTTATCCCTCATATCTCAAGCCCAACTTAAGTAAGGCATTCAAACTTAAAGCTTAAATGCAGTTATGTTCATTTATATTCAATCAAGTCTAAAGCATCTCTAACAATTTACAAAATTATAGAGTAACACCATATAATTCTAGATGAAAAATGTACAGTAATTAAGTATTCAACTCCAACACTCGACGCAACATTTCAATTGTAGCAGAAGTAACCAAAACCTGGACCACAACATTTAACAGGATATTGATCACCTCCACAATATAGTATGAGATTTGTTGTGTATGTAAACGGCGTGTACATACACAACCTGGAGCTACGACTAATAAAAAATTTGTGGTCATCTATAAATAGATTTCCAATATGTTTGCTTATATAAGCAATACCTTAAAACTCCATTTAATTCACCAAGACATATACACTAAATAAAATCATGTGCGGAATAAATTATCATACACTAAATAAACTCAACTTACCATAATGTAAGCATTACGATTGACGGACTTCATGATGCATCCAATAAGCCTCAGAAAGATTTGTGAAGTTTGATACATAATCTTCCCAATCCGGGTTTCAGGCATGGGGTTAACACACTTAAGCTTACGCCGAAGAGCTTCAAGTATAAAACGTATTGATTCAACGAAAGACACAGTTAGAGAACCAAGGGCAACTGATCCTAGACTGTATCGTAGAAGCCGCTTCATAGAAGAAAAAACAGGAAGGAAAGGGATCTCAGCCTGCATACAGTGCGAAAAGGAAGATTCATCATGAGAAAACTAAACAAATCATATAGAAGTTTACATGATAACTTTAAGAATCTAGAACAGAAAGTTCCATCGTTGAACCTAGGAAATTTTATAAAAAAATTGCGAGTGGTAACTGGTAACAACTCTCTTATTATTCAATGAGCATCTTAACTTAGGTGATGGGAAACATAAGATATATGTGACTGAGAAACATGGGACAAACAATGCTTACAAAATAAAATACATAAAATACACTTCAGAAGAATAACTGCCTTGTGGTTTAAACTTCGGCCCATCGAAGCGTTTTATCATCACGATAGGTGTCAAGTGGAAGTGAAAGTGCAGTGCTGTCTGCAGCTGAGGCATCCTAAGCCATTTCGGCTTTTGCGGTTAAACAAACAAAGAAGTTATGACAGAAATTTTCAACAGGCTGAACTATTAAATCGAACCAATACAAGGCCCCACTACCAATCAAATTTGAAGAAATCCATATGCTAGTCCTAAACAAAAACAGAGATGGGGGATTCGGACAGAAGAAAAATTAGAAAGTTTATTAAACACTAATTTTCGTCATCAATGGGGGATCTAAAAAGAAGATATGAGAATAAAGAAAACCACCATTACAATTGCTTGAATCTTGAAGTAGGAATACACTTTTGGAGATGCTATAGATTTTAAATCACTAGAATGTTCTCTCCAAGGTCAATTTGATTACTAATGGCAATGCTCAAATAGGAGCCTAGAATTACTTCTCAATGTATTTTCCATTGCCCATGCTTTAACGAGAATGATAGAGAAAATTTTTTTTTACTTAAGACGGTTATTTAAGGAAAACAATGCAATATTGAATGCCCATCCAAAGAACTTTTTGCACATATTTTAAGAATTAAAGCTATTGACAATGTCTTACCGAAGTTTCTCCTCGAGTCCAATAATAAGAAGCAACTGAACCAGAAATCACAGTTGATGAGCATGCTATAAAAAACTGGGTAGCCCAGTAGCCACCAAATAGATGGAAAAGGATTGCAGCAGCAATATGAGCAGTGTAACGAATGCTATAGCCACAGCAACTATTACAGCTCAACCTCTTTGCTTTGAGATCGTAAGCACAGCAGTTAGCACCACAATCATTTTGTACTACACTTCCGGAACTAAAAAGATAAAGGGAAGCTGATAACCAGAACATATAGAAAATAGCTAGCATCGCATATGGTATGACTGGGAAAATTATCAAAGCCTGGACTTCCCCGATGACCTTAGCAGCAACCTAAAATTCATGGTTAAACCAGTTAGAACAATAAGACCAGATAAGCAAGTGAAATAGGCAGGAAACATAAACAATAACTACTTAACAAAAAATTATGCACTTGGATTAAAGAATGAATAGCTGAACTTTAGATATACTTTTATTTATTTATTATTTTATTTAATGTCTTCACTTCAATTTGGCACTGTCAATGGGAATTGTTCTACTATGAAGTCACACAATAGAGGTTTAGATAGAGAAGAGTTTGTTTCTGTCATGTTATCTATCCTACAATTAATTGATGCGGAGTTGGAGAAACAGAAACAAGAAAAATGCCACAGCGATGGATTTCTCTTTTGGCCTATGGATTCTCTTTTGGGGCAAACCATAAGCAACCGCACACCACAGTTTCTTCACAAGTTCAATAGGAATTCGGCTCCTGAACTTTCTACTTCCCCAACCACGTGGCACGCTGATTACACGGCTTCACCGCAAAAAGATGAGTCAATCTCCAGGCCTCCTGTTCAAGAATTGACTGATATGGAGAAAAGGTATTGCTGGGATCTTTTCAGAGCAACAAAATAATGAAATTAGAAAGAAGTTGCAGGAAAGGAAGCATGTGACAGGATGATGCTCCAAAGCGGGCATGAATGAGATTTCTTGATACTAACGCTACTGATGCAGCAAATACTACTTCTGACAGAACTCAGTCTTGTCTTTTGTACAAGGCAAAGGCGAAAGAGAAAGGATGAAAATAGGAGTGCTCTTCCATAGGGTGGTGCTGATATATCCATCGAAGTTGCAACGGCCAATTCACTGTGGCGCTTCTTCAAAAATTCAAACACCCAACATCAACATGTCTTTTGTCCTCTGGACACAGTGTTGACCAAGTCTCTTGGTCTCAAGTCTCAACGCAGCCACGAGTTGGGATATATAGATATTGCAACCTTATTTAGTTTATGCATTTTCTTTATTTATGAGAGTATTTTGTGGTCCCACAATGTAGGGTCAAATACTTGTTTTGAGTGAATGAAATGTAAGCAGAAAATTAGCTAAATCTTCTCTCACTTTCTCTCTAATATCTTCCCCCATTTCTTCTCAATATTTCACCCATTTCTGCAAGCAACATCAATGGAAAATTACCAAAGAAGTGAGATCACAACAGGTGCCCCAGCCATACCATCAGACAACAATTTCCTGAATCGCAACCTTGAGGACAGGGTTGCTTTCAAAGAGTCAGGAATTGATATACATGTTTCAGACAGATCTTTGAGATATAATGGACATTAGTTCATAATTATTATGATATGAAGACTGAAATTATCTGGGAAGATGATGTCTCAGGGATCTCATTAGAGATATTTGTACTTATGTCAAAGTTATTACTTAATATATATTATTTGATATCTTCATTCCATATATACATTTTAATTGATATATTTCAATCTTTATCAAACAAGTTAGTTCATGCATGATTTCATGATACTTGATGCACAAAATGCGTCAAATATTTTAATAGGGAACTTGGAAAAAGTAATAATAGACTTAACATAGCAGCATATGAAGCAATAATTCCATTACGTCAAAGGGTTTTTCTAGTTAATACCCCGCACCCCCACCACACCGAAATTCAACTCTTAGTTTTAACATAACTTGCCTTCAAGACAGATGTTGCCATAAGGATGCGGCGGACTATAGCAATGGAGGAGAGAAAGGCGACAATCATCAAAATGGTCATAAACACAGCAGCTGCATGGAGATGATTTACCTCCTGAAAAGGAACAATGCACATGAGAATATTGATATATTGATTAAAATATCTGGTAAGAGTTTGGTAAAAAGAAGTGGATTAGTAAGAAAAGCGGAGTCCTGAAAAGATTTGAAGGGGTTTTACTGAATTCCCAATCTCCAACTTAGAGCCAAAGTTAAGATCAAACTTGTAAAAGTGTCATGAGAATAAGTCCTACCCTTGCGGACACATGATAATATGGGTCGTGCTCACCAATGATCGGAGAGACAGCATCATGTCCAATCCATCCAGCTGCATAGCATAGAAAAAGCAGTAAAATTAAATTAGTTTACACAAAGACTATGATGGATGATAAAAATTCAAGTGTTATAAAACTTGTGTTAACAAATACATTAGAATTTTTAATACTAATTAAGCCAGAGATGCAAGTAATCACCAAAGCAGAATATGAGATAAAAGACCTACCCTGACATAGATTAACAAGTATACAATATATATAGGAGTTCTTTTACTTCAAGTTTGTATCTCGCTTAAAAGATTAAAAAGAGCGGATATGATAGCGTAACTCATCTTTCTCATATTTTCAAAGTATACATGCATGCAATCTTGGTTCTATATTCTGCCAAACTCCAACTATAAGTTAACCTTGCTTAAATCCTCGTTATTAAATGATTGATCTGTTCGCTGTCCTCTATGGCCAACTGAGCATCTCAAGTTTTGTATCCTGGGAGTAATTATCAAAGTAGATCAATTTTTAACCTATACTGAAGAGTGAAGACGCCATCACACTTACAACAGAACAAAATAACTAAAAAGACAGTTATAGGGCCAACAACATTGGCAGAAGCAAGCAAACAAAATAGGGCAGGTACTATTACGTCTAGTATCATGCTGCTGTATGATACTATAACCTTAAACTTGGTCATGTACATATCCCTATACCAACCGAAAGTATTACAAAATTTACCCCAATTTTCTGTACGAACCAAAAGTAAGAAGTTGTCCCCAGGTCTCAAAATTATGCAGATATATTGCTAACATGCTCAGTTTCTGCATCACTAGATGTATAAAAGCATTTATAACTAATATATAACGGATATATTAGCAAAAAATAAAAAGTTGAGCTCTTTATCTAGTGCAAACTATTCTTGGTTCAGTCTTATCATTGAGAAATTCGTTCAGAATATTAACCAACATATTTCTTCAACAATCACCATTTCTAACACTTTATACTTAATTTCATCCAAGGTTACCAATTTTGCTAGGCAGTGAAAGGCCACCTTGTGGGGCCCCGTAGCTGCACCTAATCTTATTAGTCTATGAAAATTTCAAAAAAAAAAAATCAAATGTTTTTCTCTCTCTTAAATTTGCGGCTGACCAACACCACACCACCACTATGTCACCTGTTTTCTCCAACAGCCTCTCGGTCATGTCTATTTTCCATCCATCCGTGCAACCCAACTACAACAGTGTCAGTACAAGAAGCGCAGCCTTCATACCTTTGCACCAAGGCACTGTGCGAACAGAACCGAAATCATCCTGTGCTGGCCCAATATTGTCATTCATTAATTCCCAGTTCGAGATCTTCCACCATTTCATGAGGCCTAATGCTATTCTAGGTTCAAAGCCAAATTCACTTTTAGTTTTCCTCCCAATTTCAGATCATAATCTGTCCGCTTTTAAACATTTCCTAGCTGAGTACGGACCTGCTCGAGTTTTTAGGCCGGCTAGGTGCATTTTCGATCGTTAGGGGCTGCCTAGTGCCTATGCCGTTTCTCCTTTGGTAGACCGATTAATAAACTTAACTGGCAACTACCTAATATTGCTATAATGAATCAAATATGGAACAAGAAACAGCAAAAAAAATGTTTCTTTACTTCCAATAAGCCCCTTCAAAGAAGTGTCAAGTGATAATATCCATACCTTTCAAATAGTAAAACATTGTCACAGATACCATGAGTACATTGAAAATAACAATAGTGACCCATGGCATCCCAGAAACGAAATGACGGATCATCAATAGCCATATGATTGATAGGAACAGTGGCAGAAATCCTCCACAAACAAGCAGTACAGGCCAAGCTTTCCCGACATCAGCCACATATCTCTGTGGATGAACATAGTAACATATTAAATAGAAAATGAAACTGTAGTTGATAACAAAAAAATAGAAAAAAATCGATACAAGTCCACATTTTCACAGAACGTGCAATAATTCAGAGTGATTTGCATTCGGAACCCCAACAATCTTGAAACTATGAGGTTTTGTACATACACGAAGAAAGCATTATGAGAAAGCATTTGCTTACAGGGAACTAAAAAGAACATATCGTGAAGCCAGATACCCCCTCATTCAAGAAGGATCCATACAAAGGGAGGACAGAAAACGGGAAGGAAGCGATATTCCCATGCTCACAAGTGTTGGCAGGCAAATTGATAGTAAGAGCAGAATTTCATCTAACCTTTAGAACTGATGACCGAGAGTTAACTGATTTGTGGATAGATTTGTCAATTGCAATATCCTCGATAATTTTCACTCCATTCATCTGCTCCCAATGCTTTAGAGATACATTTGATGCACGGGCAATGAACTGACAAGTCCAGTAAACTACCAAGGGAAGTTCAAAAATGCTTTCCAAAATCAATTTTTATATAGGAGAGATCGAAAACAATTTCCATGCTACTATAAAGAAAATAACAAAGGGGCAATAATTGTGCAAATTACCATTGACACTAGGAAATACGACGGGATAGCAGGGACCCTGCAGCTGAAGAGAAGTGTTCCTGAGCTCAGGGGTGAGATCAGCAAAATAATCATAATTTCTATCAATCCAATCATCTAATGACATGCGTATATCTCCCTCAGGGTAATCACAGACCCAATTGAGAGAGTCTTCAGATGGGATAGGACAATCCATCAAGCAAATACTCCGAGCGTTTGAGAGCTGGAATTTGCTGTCTTTTACACCAGTTTGGTAGACCTGATTGGGATTCAACCAATATCTGAGTTCCAATTCACGCAGATCGCGATCAGCATGTCTATCGCCACAAACATTCCCTTTATAGTCTAGCCCATAGTTTAGCCTGCCACGGCCAAATATGCAGAAATTTAAGAACAGAGTAATCAATGCAGAATAGAAAGCATATGCTTTTTTGCACGGTGAGAAGTTCTGGTCTGATACAAAAAAGATTTCTACTGTAGGTCTTAGGATTTTAATAGTTGATAAATCTAAACTATTATAGTCAGAAGATGCAGCCAGCTGAAAAATACACACTCATGATATAACTTTTCAAACATTAAGCATAAAAAACCAAGAAACGGATCTACAGCTCACGAATACCGAAAACGAGGATTCAGATACACACACACAAAGAAAGTAAGAAAAAGAAAAGAAAAATAAATTAAATCCCAACTCGTAACTTGGGGAATTCTAGTGAAGGGCAGAGGCAAATACAGCAATTTTCAAATAATAACTACTAAAGCAATTTATCAGGAACACAAAAGGGCAAATCAGATGCATCTAGTTCATGACGAAAATGGAGGAAAAAAAGCAAATAGCTTTCGAGAAGATTACCTCAATGGGTTTCCTTGGTTGAAACCAAAGCTAGAGTTAACAATCATGGCAACCCAAAAGGCAATGAACAAGACAAGAAAAACCAAGTCTCTACATTTTCTGTTGTGTTTAATAATATCGTTGCTTCCATTACTCCCCATTCCGCCATTAGAATCACTGGATGATGGATACTTCCCTATCACTGGCCCCAATGGCCCTCTCATAGTTCTTTGCACTGTGTATGAGTATACTGTATCTGCAAGTCTAGAGAGAGGAAGAGAGGGAGTAGTGTATCTGCTAATGCTATTCTACAGACAGAGATGGAGGTGGAGAGGGGAGAGAGGAGAAAGAGGGGGTGTGAAAGGGACAAAAGTCGGACAGGGGTCATGGGGAATATATTTTTCGATTAAATGGATTTCTAGATGCGGCAAAAAAGCAGCTTTAGCTGAACTAAATAAAT
>AYJT01006077.1:0-17481 GCA_001278415.1 Ocimum tenuiflorum | reverse complement strand
TTTCTCTTTGATTGTTATTTTCTTAATATATTGGAGCACACAATCTCATGTTTCTGATTTAGGAATGCTACTTTGCGCATTGATGGTAATTCTAATAGCCATCTTTTGTGATTGATATAGTAGTATTTCAAAACTGGTGCTTCACTCTCATATTTCTAAGTCGACTACTGTTTGGCTCTATGTTGTTCTGCTCTAAATTTGTTTTCCGTATTCTGCTATAAGCTTGTACAACTGGTGACTGCAGATACTATCTGTTTGGTGTTTTCGTAAGTCAGCAGTAGAAGCTCTTGACTTCTGGTTTCTTCTGTTGAGATCCTTATAAATTGAATTGCTGTTCACCAGGGCTGAACAGGACAAGGAGCCTGAACCCGAAGCTGCTCCTGAGGCGGTGGGTTCTGGCCCTGCTGAAGAAGTTGCAGCTGATGGTATGCCCTTAGTGACTTTAGTTTCTTTACTCACTCAATGCTTACGGGTACACCTATGCTCCACCTGTACCTCGATCATGTGCTAGACGCCAGGCTCTTTTGTCCTGTCTGAACCTTGATCGGGCACTAGGTTCCTTGTTCCGCCTGAACCTCGATTAGGTGCTAGGTGCCATGAGGCAGTTGTCTGCCACCTAGAACTTTTTAATCATTATTTCTGGCATAGGAAATGACGAGTCCTGTTATATGCTATTCTATTATAGTTTTGAGGTTCTTATTTGGCGGTCTAACGTGTATTCCCCTTACAGCTCCTCAAGAGATAGATGAGTATGAGCTTGTTGATCCAGTGGATATATTGACGCCACTAGAGAAGTCTGGATTTTGGGAAGGAGTGGTTAGTACCTCTCTTTGTCATTAATAACATATCATGTCACACAATTGTTTATCATGGCTGCTGCTTATCACTTGTTTTTCGTATTAATTCATATTTCAGAAAGCTACGAAATGGTCTGAAAGGAAAGAGGCAGTTGCTGAATTAACCAAACTTGCATCCACCAAAAGGATTGCTCCTGGAGACTTTTCAGAAGTTTGTCGAACATTAAAGAAGGTGTGCTGTGCATTTCCTTGAGCACAAATTTTATCCAATTTTTTCTCTATATTTGCATATTATATTGGTGGTGTTGATTTCATGCTCAAGCAATTGGCAATGCCTACATAATATTTTGAAGTTTGCAGCTTATCACAGATGTGAACATTGCTGTTGCAGTTGAAGCAATTCAAGCACTGGGAAACCTCGCTAAGGGTTTGAGAACCCATTTCTCAGCCAATTGCCGCTTCATATTGCCTGTGCTACTGGTCTGTCTATGTACTTTAACTCGTTTTTTTGTTGAAGTACATTCGCAATAATGTTATCCCCAGGAAAGTGATATTATATGTGTAATGAGAAGTCATTTGACCTATACTTTCTAAGGGATTGTGTATAATTATGTCATCTGTCGGTTTGCGATTCTTCCAGTGTCCTATTAGAACTATATTGACAGCTCAAAACTAGTAACTTTGAATCTATATACAACTACTTGCTTTAAGTTTTGCAAACTACACCTGTGGGTAATGATCTTTATTCATCACGTGCTCGATCATTGATGATGTATAGGAGAAATTGAAGGAGAAAAGGCCTACTTCAACAGAGGCACTCAGCCAAACTCTTCAGGCAATGTACAAGTCGGGATGCTTAAATCTAACTGACATTGCTGAAGGCACAGCTCATACATATTTTTCTTTCTTAATTTCATATATCGTTCTATTTGTTTTATAAGTGATTGGTTTAACCACCAAATTACACCTTTGAACATGCTTATAACTATTCTTGTGTTGATACTAAGTATTCCTAATCTTTATTGCCTTTTTTCGCATGTCTTGCCTTGTGGTTCTTCTAGCACTGCTCTAACATCAGCGTGTGAATTCTACTATTTAGGGATTTCCTCGTGTTCACCTTTATAATCACCATTGTAGAATTCTCCTTGTGTGATGCGATGGAACACAAAAAAATCAATGAAGTGCTTTTCGAATTTTTGGTTTCAATTTTCAAATGCATATTAAATATATTTTGAAGAGTTTTAAGTTCTGTACATTATCCTGCAAATTACTTTGTAATTACCTAATTTCCCTTCCCTGTGTCTTCCCTGGTTGATACCATGCATGGCTACTCATGGCAACAAACTCATGTGGTGTTGGATGTTTGATACTATTTCTCTTGCAGATGTTAAGGTGGCAGTAAAAAATAAAGTTCCTCTTGTAAGGTTGTCGACATTGAGCTGGTTTACGTTTTGTATTGAAACAAGTAACAAGGCTGCTATACTTAAAGTTCACAAGGAATACGTTCCCATATGCATGGAGGTGAGTTACTCACAAGATGTGTTTTCACAGATACACAACTTTATTTTGGTTTTAATATTTTTTATTCAATTGCTCCTTCTGGCATGCTTTATTATTGTTATTGTTATTGTTGTTGTTATCGTTATTATTATTATTATTATTATTATTAGCTAATGATGATGATCATCACATCATCATCGCGCAATAACCGTCGGCTCATTCAGGAAATTTTGAGCCGCCTTCTCCCAGTGTCCACCCACCGACTCCGGCAGTCGCTGAATCCACCGATGATTCCTCGCCGTGGAAGGACTCGCCCATGCCCCCCACCCCGCTACAAAAAAGACGGCTCTTGGCATGCAGGATGACAGAGAAAGGTTGGTTGTTCGCAGATTCAAGTTTGAAGAATTACGTATCGAGCAAATTCAAGATCTTGAGGTTTCTGCTTTCCTTGAGCATTTCTTTTTTGATTTTGTGCTCTTGTAATAACTTTTGCTTGTGTACTATAAAGTGTGTGCCATCTTGGCTTTTATAATTACTGGTTTTACGCCCACGCGTTGCGCACTAACAATATTATGAGTGTTATTAATTTTTTTCAATCAATATGATCAATGTAGTTATACCCAAAAATAATGAGTAAAGAAACATAAATAAAATTTGAGTAAAAATTAACTCAACTTAAATAATAATAATAAAAAAGTTTATATTTGTTTCAAAGAAATTAGTATAACAAAAAATTTAAAAGAACAAAATAAATTGGTGAAAATGTAATGCTTTTTAGAGGAAAATGACACCCAGTAATTTTATCGAACAATTCTTCACTACTTATGTATAAATATATATTATAATCTAAATAAATAGTAAATAGCAGAAAAGAAAGAGGAAATAGTGTTGATAATGTGATGTTTGAGAGGGAAATGTTGATGATGTGATTTTTTAAGAGGGAAAGTGGCAAACATGTAATTTTAATGACTATTCTTCTTTAATATATTAGTAGATGTGAACAATGTGTCCTATCATTACGGAAGGCATTGTGCAACTGTTCAGAATGTGTATGCTTTTGGGATTTTCCGTGAATGGTAATGAATCCTAGTCTTTGTTGATTTGTTTACAATGTCTAGATTAAATGCGGTACATTAAATTTTTACACGGGCATGTTGCATCTCTTTAGATGTTCGTAATTATTTTGCTTATATTTCTACAGAATGATGTCATGAAATACTTTCGAAATGATTTGCACCGGAGGCTCTTGAGTTCTGACTTCAAAAAGCAAGTTGATGGAATTGAGATGTTTCAGAAGGTTCTTTCAATATAAATTCAGGTTAATTTTTAGTATGAAACCTGAATTATCCCTTTTAACCTTTATTTATGCTATTTCAGGCTCTTCCATCCGTGGGAAGGGAGGTGATTGAAATTTTAGATATTCTCTTGAAGTGGTTTGTGTTGAGGTTCTGTGAGTCCAATACATCACGCTTATTAAAGGTATTTACATTTTTATTAATTTGTGTGTTTATTTCTTTCAGTATGCTTGGTGTGCTACCCCGTGAATTTATCAAATTTTGTCTTTGATAAAAGAAACCCATAATTACATATGTGAAGGATTATCTTTCAAAGATGCTAAGTTGTCAGACAATTTATTTATTTTGTAAAGATGCTAGAGCAAAACATTTCGTTCCTGATATTCTATATTCTTATCTATCACATTGAAAATAACTTTTCTCCTTTGTTGTTCATATGTAACATTGACAAGGTGCTGGAGTTTCTTCCTGAGCTTTTGGATACTTTGAGAAGCGAGGGCTACACAATGACTGAAGCAGAGGCCACCATCTTTCTTCCTTGCTTGGTTGAGAAGGTTACTGCTGCGCTACCTGTCTATGGAATATTTTTCTAAGTTTTCTGTGGGCCAATATTTTGGTTGCCTTTAAGTAGTCTGAATTCATTTTATATCTGCTTGATTGACTTTTTGATGCGATTGCATTCTTCAAATAGTGTCTTAAGGCAAAGTGGTTTGCATGCCTAATTTATTTCACGTAGTGAGTTTTTGCTCAACCATTATATAATGTTTTTTATTTTGCATGCAGTCTGGACACAATATTGAAAAGTTCGAGAAAAAATGCGGGAACTGATGAAGCAAATCATCCAAACATATTCTGCCGCAAAAACTTTTCCTTATATTTTGGAGGGTTTGCGATCTAGAAACAACAGAACAAGGATCGAATGTGCTGATCATGTTGGCTTCTTATTAGATAATTATGGAGCCGAGGTACTTCTAGTGCGCCACCTTGTTTGTGTATCATTGGATTCTGTAGTGCTTTTTGGTTTCTTTGTGCTATATCTTCTTCTGTATTCTTCTTGGCAGATAAGTGGACAGTTAAAATCCTTGCATATTGTTGCAAGTTTAACTGCTGAACGAGACGGTGACACCCATAAAGCTGCATTAAATACTTTGGCTACTGGATATAAGATTATTGGTGAGTTTATCTATCAGTGGATTGTTCATCTAATTTCTTTTGTCTGGTATATGGTGTTTCTCTGCTTCCAGAAAGTATAAGTTTGTAGGTTTACAGTGACGTTGAATGAAGATTGATTTCTGTTTTTATGCTTTACAGAATAAGTGTCTACATCATTTTAGTTACTGCTTTTGTTTTAGAATATTCGATCATAATCATTCTGCAAATAATATAGGTGATGACATTTGGAGATATGTCGGGAAGCTTACTGAGGCACAACGAAGTATGTTAGACGATTGATTTAAGTGGAAGGTTAGTAAATAATACTTCATATCTATTTTACATTCAGTTCTTCCTCTATAACAGTTATTTTACTTATTTGCATCCGCAGGCTCGAGAGATGGAGAAGAGGAAGGAAGGCAGGCCAGGCGAAGCTAGAGCTTCCCTAAGGCGCTCAGTGGGGGATAATGTGTACGTTTTTTTCTCTTTAAGTAGTCAACATTATTGGGTTATTCCTCATGCAAAGTTTTATTATTATTAAGCCAAGCATTATATGATTTTCAAGCAGATGCTTTTAGAGTTTATTGCCGAACTCAATTATTATCATTCTTCTAGCTGTTTTGAGGTCTTCATTTAATTTTTTTACTTGTAAGAGTCTCCACTTAAGATTTAGTCAAGAGTCTTCAGTTAAGTTCTTGGCCGAGCTTGCGATTAAGGATTTATGAAAAGAAGCATGTGATCTGAACGACTTCTTTCAACATGTTTTCTGACTCAACCTTGTGGAAGTCCATCTTTTCCGCACACTCAATATTAATATCTGAAGGTCACTTCTTATGTGGGCACTGCTCCTGTTAATTTTTGTTGGTTGCTCTACAGTCCATTGTTACAAATGCCTTTCAGTCGGAATTTATCTTTGGATACAACTCTTCTTACAAACAAGAGTCCCATTATTCTCATCGATCATGATTTTTGTTAGCTTCACAATTTTCACAAGCTGCAATATAATTTTTTTTTATTATGCTTTGGGTTTTGGTGATTCTCTTTCTCTCAGTTGCCCTTTCTGTTGCTTTCTGTCATACAAGTTTTACCTTTTTACATTCTCTATGAAGCATCAGCTGTTTCAATTAAGGTTGCATTTTTGTTTCAGATGAAGCTGGAAAAGCTCTTTGTTACCATCTCTAAGCAATCAGAATTTTGTGCTTTGTAATCTTGTAAAAGTAAATACGACTTAACAGCTGATATATTGAGATAATGCTAATATATGTGGACACTATACACAATACAATTGAAATGATAAAAATCTTGAATATTTGAAATGAACTTCTATTTTACCATGAGTATATTCCAAGTTTTTCTGTTACGGCATGGTCTGGCATTGCATTGCAGTTGATGGCCACTTGTACCATTGTTCCTGCATTTTTATTAGAAAATCCTTTATATTGTTTAACGCGGTGGGAAAATATGAACATGACGTCATCATTCCTTTATAGTTTTGTGACACTTGTTTTTCTAATACCCACAGGTCTGATCCAGCTGACCAAAGTGGTGAAGTCTCAATATCTATGAACATTCCAACTTTCAGCCGGTACACATTTTGTTTTTTACTTAGTTATTAACAATCTACATTCAACACCACACAGTGGTCTGCTGTTTTTCCTTCAGCCTATTGTTTCATGATAATTTGGTGATAAGTTTGCTATCGAGTATCCACTAATTTCAACTGTTAATTATTCTCTCTTAGGGAGAACTATGGTCTTTCTGAAGTTCACATGGATAGACTACAGATGCCACAGTCTTATTCTGGTGTTGGCCTCACAGACTGGAATGAAGCTCTGGATATCATAGAATGTGGTTCTCCTGAACAGGTATGCTTCAATTACCTATACGAGAACTTTCGGATTATGATGTCTAAATGAAGTTATTATTTGTTGGGGATGGGTAATGATCTGACTATTTATCATTTACCTTGGATTATGAGATCTAAATTTCATCTTTTTTGCCGATCATGTTCTAGGATGTTAATGAACTTCTATGATCCCGCACATCATTATGAGATCTAAATTTCCTCCTTTTTGCCGATCATGTTCTAGGATGTTAATGAACTTCTATGATCCCGCACATCATTATGAGATCTAAATTTCCTCTTTTCTGTTGGGGAGAGATGACTGATTGTATTCTCTAGTAAGGTCTAACTTTGTTTGGAGAAATGCTCAACCCATTAAGACTTTGGCACTGCATGTATTCACATGGTGTACAATTATGATTTATGTTCCAATCATGTATCAGTACTTTTCTTATTGGTTGAACTTTTCTCAACCAACCAATGTCTCTTTATTTTATAACTTCACCTAGCTGAATATGTCTCTTATACTGATTTTTCTGCCAGAAGTCATTCCAGCATTTCGTTACTTTTGGAACTAATAGTGTCTTTTTTGCATCCAGACTGTTGAAGGGATGAAAGTTGTTTGCCATGAACTGGCACAAGCAACTGCTGATCCTGAGTGCAGTACAATGTATGATATAATAAAAGATGCTGATAAACTTGTTTCATGCTTGGCAAACAAGGCAATTGTTTTATTATTTCTCTATTTTGGTTTGCCTTAGAGTTATTCTGCCTGGAACTCCTAACAATTGTTTATGGTTGTAGCAGGTTGCGAAGAGTTTTGACTTTAGTCTAACTGGTGCCTCTTCAAGGTCTTGTAAATACGTCCTGAACACTCTGATGCAGGTAGCCATTTCACAGATCAGATAGATCACCTTAGTTGTACAGATCTATTGACAAGGCAGTTTAGACTTTTGCCTTCTGATTTATAACCTTATTCGAAGAGTCAAATAGCAATCTTTATCTTTTTGTGTCAACTGAGGTCAGAAATTTTCAATTTTTTTGCTGCAGACATTTCAGAACAAGAGACTTGCTTATGCAGTCAAGGAAAGCACTCTTCATAGTCTCATCATGGAACTGTTGCTTAGGCTTTTGGATGTAAGGGTTTCACAGATGGATGATGGCAGTCAACTTTTGAGAGCTTTGAATGTTCTGATGTTAAAGATTCTGGTAATTTTGGAAAGCATGACTAGTTATGCTCTCTTCTTGATATTCTTATAATTCCACCTTGTCAATGGATTTCAATTTCAGGATAATGCTGATCGTACTTCATCCTTTACCGTGCTTATAAATCTCTTACGGCCAGTGGATCCATCAAGATGGCCATCGCCTGCAGCAAATGAGTCCCACACTATTAGAAATCAGAAGTTGTCTGATTTGGTTGTTAAATGTTTGATCAAGCTCACAAAGGTAGCCCATCTTAATTTGTTTTACTGGTGTTTTCTGAATAATGTATTGTTTCATTTTAGTGTTGGTTTAATCGACATCTCCAGTAAAATCCCTAATTACTTAATTTCTTACATATACATGTGCAATAGGTTTTGCAAAATACTGTCTACGATGTAGATCTTGATCGTATCCTTCATAGTATCCATATATATCTTCAAGATTTAGGAATGGATGAAATACGGAAGAGGTATGTGAAAGTAACAGTTCATACCTTATTAGATATGGTTGAGTGCAATGTCATTGTGGCTAGAAACAGAATATTCGTTAACTATTTTTCCTTGAATTACTGAAGAGCGGGAGCTGATGACAAACCACTTCGAATGGTTAAAACTGTTCTCCATGAACTTGTTAAACTACGTGGAACAGCCATAAAGGGTCATCTTTCTATGGTCCCAATCAATATGCAACCACAACCTATCATTCTTGCGTACATTGATCTTAATCTGCAGGTATGATTTATAAAGCCGTTCTTTATTTTTGTTTTGTTTTATAATGGTTGTTTAATATCTCACGTTGACGGCCATACTCTTGACATATTTGAACAGACATTAGCAGCTGCGAGAATGCTGACACCATCTGGGCCTGTTGGGAAAACTCACTGGAATGACTCGACTGCCAACAACTCAGCACCTGCTGCACCCTCCGCAGATGCTCAGTTGAAGGTATTGCAGTGTTGTTAGTCTGTGCCTCTTCCCCACCCCCCAATTTCTAAATTTTGTACTTTATATTTGTCAATAACAGCAAGAATTGGCTGCAATATTTAAGAAAATTGGTGACAAGCAGACTTGTTCAATTGGCCTGTATGAACTTTATCGCATAACTCAATTATATCCTCAGGTAATCAGTGTATACGTTAATTCTATTTGTCAGATCTTGACCATTCTTAATTTCTTTTAATTTGTTGCAATGTTATCTCAGGTTGATATATTTGCTCAGTTGCAAAAATGCCAGTGAGGCATTTCGAACATACATAAGGGATGGTGTGGCCCAGGTCTGCCTTTAATTACAAATGAGGGTACTTGCTTCATTTTAACAATATGTTTTATGTGTTTAGTTTCATGTTTCTGGCAGATGGAGAAGAATGCAGCAGCAGGAAGGGCTCCTTCAATTGTGCCTCTGTCCACCCCTCCACCAGCAGCACTCAACCATTCTCCAAGATTTGGCCCTTTGTCCCCTGTAAATGCAAACCAATTAAATGAGTCGAGAAACTTGCATGCAGGCGGTGAACCAACAAATTTTTCTTTACCACCATCTTATGCTGAAAATGATAGGCATTACAATCCTGCCTCCCAGAAAGTGTCTTATGATCCATCTGGGTTACAGCATAACTTGGAGGAGTCGAGAAATGATAGATTACCAGCTGGTGGTTAGTTGAATGCATTGGATTTATGACATTGTTTTCTGCTTCTTTACCTAATTATTTACTAAAAAATGCAGTTACAAATGGAACATCAGATGCAATTAGAGAAAGGATGAAAAGTATACATTTAGCAGCTGGTGGAGTGGACCCAGAATCGAGAAGCCAGCCATTGATACAAGTGAATGGGAATGTTGGTGAAGCTGAAAGTCATGTGCAGGGTCGGATACTTCCTATGGATGAGAAGGCACTATCTGGGCTTCAGGCGCGCATGGAAAAGTTAAAGAGTGGATCATTTGATTCTTTGTAGATAGTATATACTAATTCTTTTGTTATAGCGGTGAAGTATCCCGCGCATGGGATGTTTATCATGTAAATGGTGAGTGTGTTAGGAACTACTGCACTTCTATTAGAGGATGCTGGAGCATAAGGCAACGTCATGTAATATTGTTTTAATTCCAATAGGCCGATCGATTTAGTAGAAAAATAGAACCCAGCTAGGACATAACTTTTATATGCTTAACGTTCCTATAATTTTTATTCTTGAAAAGCCATTTGGATTTGGATAGTCAGCTATTGCATGTCGGGAACTTGTATATTTATTTCATCTTATGTGTCATATTCATGTATTCTTTTATTAAATCGTCTAGTAATTGCTTCAGTATATGCGCAACTACACCTAGTGATAAGTTAATCAAAGCTCTCAATTGAAGGATTTTCAATATAAAAAGCTGAAACACTGAATGAAGCCTTATAATGTAGGACTGAGTGGGTCCCAGGACAATGAAGAAATGCTAACAAGCCAGAAACCCAGAGTAAACTGCCAACACATTCTATGCAAACATACCGATCCACAAGAATCTTCTCACATACCGAATCGCCCCGCCTCACTCTCTCTCTCAATCATCCAACTTTCACATTAATTATATCCTCTCCGAGAGTGAAAAACGCCATCAAACACAAACTAGGCACATTAATCAAATATGTCTTCTACGTACCTCTGAAGCCGATACTAAAAAGGACAGCTTCGACAAATTATGATAGTTACAAATGGACGTTACAACTGCACAAAAGGAATTTATACCATCTTTAAAATTAGGACAAACCTTGAGGGAGTAAAAATCGATCGATCAAACCCCAAATATTGCAGCTGACATTAGGGTTTGATCACTGCATTGTCTTATCTTGGTGATCCCACGATTCGGAAGTTAAGACATCAATGTCCTTCCAGTTCCAGTAGTTGGGCAAGTCCAGCATGCTGCTGCTCTCCCACAGGGCGCCACTGCGGCCTAAAACATTGAGGGTGGTGATGGTAGATTTCTCCACTGAATCAAGATTTCCGGCCAAGTGATCAAAATACGAAGCCGGATTCAATGAAGCATTGATGTCGAAAGTGCTTGAACTCGATAACTGGAATTCCGCATCTGGAATAATCTGAGGCAAACCAGTCGAATTAGAAATTCCGGAAATACTAACATTATCCACGCCTTTCGACGTTTCAGATCGGCCGATCAACGCGTGGTAAAGAATGTTAGACATATTTTTCTGTCGACCACTCGAAGAAAAATCTTGCTGGCAGACGGTGGTCTGAATCCTAGGACGCTTGATTTTGTGGGCGCCGCCGACGGGTACATTGCGGAGAGTGCCACCTTTAGTCCAGTGTCTCTTGCAAGACTTGCAAAAATGGCGTGGCTGAGACTTGTTATAGTTGTTGTAGTAACAAAACTTGGTATTCGTGGAACTGCATCTCGGGCACTTTAAGGCATAAGATTGCTGCTGCCGTATGGACAGCGGTTTCGATATCTCCGTCTGCTGGAAATCAAGCCCTTGGTCGCCGGAAACCTGATTACTACTCAACTCCATGCCTTCCTTAGTTAAATCAAATAAAGCAGAGAGAAAGAGAGAGATTAGTCAAGAGGGGAGAGGGACATAATGCAGATTCTGAGAATTAAAAAACAGCAGACAGAAGTAACGGCTAAGAGATGGGGAATGCATTAGGTGTGTATAATGGAATTTTGTAGGAAATGGAAAGTGGTGATGTGTGAGACTATGAATATTTTTGGGCATCTTTGTCATTGTCCATCCATCCATCTATCTATCTATCCCTATCTATCTGTAAAAACAATAATAATTCCATGGGGGGCGAAGAAACTAGATAATAATCACCCAAGGTTCTGTGGTCCAGACACTTGATTCATATATGTGGGGTGCATCCCTTTCTTGTCAATTTATGTATACTTGTCTTCCCCAACCCCTTCCTAGATCCCCCCACACACACTATAAACATAGCAAACGTGCGCCACATGCATACATGATCATTTCACGTCAATCATGCACCATTCGTATTTATGTACACCATTAGAGTTTTATCTATCGTTATAAATCTAAAGTTATGTTATGGGGGCTAGTTACTTCATTCCTAAGTTATGACGACCCAACATGTACATGTGGATCCCTTGGTCCTCATGATCAACATTCGATTACAACATTCATCTTTTTAATAATGATAACATGGTATATAGGGTAGAGATACAGTGATAGACACTCTCTTAGAGTGATAAAGAGATATACATCTAGACCGTCCGAATATTATATCGATGCTTATGATTGGGCACATGGATTCTATAGCCAAAATGCGGTTTTGGTTTTAGTATTTGGCAATTCGGGGTATTTTGGTAAAAACTATTGGATTATTTATACTCAGGGGCGGGCCCATGTTAGGGCTGTCGGGGTCCCACGAACTCGGTTGCTCTCACCATAATTCTGAAAATTTGTAAGTATAGGTATGTATTTGACTGTCTTTTTTCTTTTGTATGCCTCGACTGTGAGGTTAGAATGAATAAAAATTAAAAGAATAATTAATCTTTCATAGTTTTCAATTAGATGTTTAGTTTTTAAGATAATTATGTCGTCTGCTTGCCCCACACACACTCTCGACTCCACAAGTTTCAAACTCTGAGTTCGTCCTGTGTATACTGGAAAGCAAACTTTTATTTGTGCTTGTATGCAATGTACTATCTTCATTGTATTTCACATAATATGTTGTCCATTTATCTTGTAATAATAAGTAGATCATATAGCGGAGATTGTGTGATTAGATTAACCTTAACAAGATATAAAACTGAATGACTGTTGATGTGACTTTAGGATGAGTGTTTCAAGAAATTATTTATCTTGACTATTTGATATACTAGTACATGTAGGCATACCTGATTGGATCCCAGTAAGATGCATTCTCTTGTCTGACTTAAGTAAAGAATCAAGATTTTGGTGCTTTGACTTAACTTAAGCTTAATAAATTTAAGTTGTATATATAAACTTGTGTGTTGCTTTGGCATACTGTGAGTGAGAATTAATTCCCAACTCAATAATATTTGTATCTGAGGTAAAAGCAATTTATACATGCTAATCTATTAAACAATTGTACCAGATCCGAAGCTGATGACATTCCTTTGAGATGTTCTTAAGATTTATCGTACTAAATCCTATATATTGATTAATTTCAGATACAATATAAAATGAATTGGATGACCTAAAGAATTAATAATAGATTAATTAATTGAGATGTTAGAGCTCAATTAATCAATGATATAAGAAGCCTTAAATGTAATGTTCATTAAATCCAATACAATTCCTGACTCAATATCGAAGGATAAAGTGGTAGGTTAGAATTAATTCTCTGATGCAATTAATTAATACTAATAAATTAATTTGTATTCTAGGGCTGGATACGGAGAAATTAATTTATTGATAGATCCACTTTATTTTCTTATAATTGATCCCTAAGTTGGTCCAATAATCTTTTAATCTATGCAAACCATAGCCCAGTAAGAATCCGCAATCTGTTTCTTACAAATAGTGGGATTGTAATTTAAAGAATATACATACAATAAAAATCACAAAATATCAAGGTTTTAGGGACTAAAAGGGTGGCCCCTATTAGGAGGATCTTGTGAGAGATTTTTCGTTTTTGTTATTACCGGGTTGCGAGAAATCAGGCAAGGGATACAATCCTACGACTAGTGCCAAAGTCACTGGTCAATGAACTTTGCAATGCGAGGTCAAATGTTAAGTAGTTGTTAGCATGACCCATTATGCCGTAGTATAGTTACGGGTTTCCACCCCATGGGTCCAGAGTGTTACATAAGTTCATAGGTATATTCCCTAAAATCATACGTGTTGCGTTTACTTTTATAGATGCATATTTAGGGATATAATTGATGTATAATAAGTTGTGGTATTCAAAATTGAACCTAGGAAACAAATTGTAATTCGGTTTTGGATTCCTACAAAATATGCTTCAATATTTGCATGTATATTTGCATTTTATTAGAGGCTAACATGCATTTTATGAGAACCCAGTTTATTATCGGAAATTTGAATTTTGTTTTATTTTGGGTAAATATATATAATATGGTTTTCATTTGAAAGATCATGAAATTATCTTTAAATGAATATATAGCATGCGGAAAAAATAATTTATAATCGAGTGAAATATAATTAATTGTAGAAATAACAATGATGCACAAAGTAGTGTGTTGAAATTGCCAACCTCCATCTTGATTCCATGCACAAATAGCTGACGCTAATCTAATACAACCTTGGCACTTGTGTGGAAAACGGTGAGGTTAAATCATTTGTCTTCCACAATTATATATCATAGCTTCCTTCCACAGTGCTTTAATTAGAAAAATGTAAACCATTTTCTCCTTGTAACGTCAATTTATTTCTGTTGATGTAACAAGCAGCATAGGATGAAAAGATGGAAATTTTATAATCTGGATGCAATATATAATTGGGTTTAGATCAAAACTAGTTGTCAAAAGGTGGGGGAGATGCATTATAAAGCCCTAGTTTTAGGTTGATTGGAGGATTGGGATCACCCTCTATTTTGCCTTAGATTTATCACATGCACAAATTGGTGTTAGATGTGAATTATGATGCTATATGTCATCTTATTTACATTTGCTCTAGCGCTAGCTTGCTTGGGCCTACCCCAACCTTAATTATTATGAACCATGAGGAAAAAAGCTTCTATTTTATTAACCATTTTAAAATCTATGTCATATTGACTGAAATCAATCCACGTGTTACCATAATTCAGCAGATTAATTAACAGCCGTCCATTTCATCCAAAAACTATAAATAAACAAAATTACAATTTTACGTGTAATTCATATTATGATAAATATTTAAATTTGTGTTCTCGGTCCCAAAATAACGTGTGCATATTCATAGATATTAAACAGGCATGTTCCTGTTCCGACTAAATCACAGACTATTTTTGTGCTAATACCGCATTTGTGCAAACTATATTAATAGAGAAATTGGTTCTACGTTGACGATGAGTAACCTCCATCTCCATGTACTAGCTAAGGGAGTGGAGTGTGTGTTTAATTTCACCTGTTATTCATCATATCTATATGGATGCATAGTCTGGTTTGATTCTCGATTCTCCAAGCCTCTTCTTTTTGCTTTTGTTTTAACTTCTAACGATAACAGTAACAGGCCTGGCATGTAATAAAGAAAACAATTAGTTATTGGTCACAGTAGGAGTTTACAAGTGCAAGATAATTCATTGAAATAGTAAACTCTTGATGACAACTTTGCAGAGGATTCAATCTTTTGCAAAATTTTCGAAACGTTAGCGGAACAATGAAGATGGTCTGGTGAGGGAGTTTTAATCCAAAT
Organism: Ocimum tenuiflorum; assembly: GCA_001278415.1. Taxonomy (NCBI): domain Eukaryota; kingdom Viridiplantae; phylum Streptophyta; class Magnoliopsida; order Lamiales; family Lamiaceae; genus Ocimum; species Ocimum tenuiflorum. The sequence goes on along the minus strand of AYJT01006077.1, from coordinate 2,358 downwards.
ATATTGTTTAACGGAAAGATGGGAAAGTGGGTGCTGGGAAAACGGCAAATCTCAACTTCTTATATCAAATATGATCAAATAATTATAAAAAAAATAGATAAACTCATACTATTATCAAGTTATTATTATTTGTTTTTATCCAAAGGGATGTAAATTTGCTTTATTCCCGTAATAATAATATACCGATGCCAAACTTACGAAATCACGTTGGATATAAAACAGACTTGTTCATCTTATTAATATTATAATTGAAGCCCACTCCTTCATAATAAAAATTTCAACAACTCCCTGAAAATAATCAAAGAAAGTAAAACAAATAAATATATAAATTATTTTTTTTTATTGTTTATGTGTAGGCTTGCAAACTCATTTTCTAGCGCATTCACGGATTCCCTCAAGTCCACCTAAATTATTTATAAGAAATAAAATATATAAAAAATAGCATAAATTATATTATGAAAAAATGGAATGTTACAAATGGGAGTATTATTTGGGAGAAAAGAAATTGATTAAGCTGAATTTGGAGTGAGGATGAGATTTATGTGGTGAAGATGAAGCGCGGATGATACTGCTTTTGACCTAATTTATTACACAAACATTTAAACTTCAATCGATCATATCTCAGAATTCGTACTGTTGTACGACATTTAAGAGTTATGATTATCAAATTATAGATTAATTTGTACAATGGAAACTTCACAAATTAAACAAACATAAAATATATATTACAAAACCTAGAAAAATTACATGTAACAGCTTAATTAATGGAGACTAGTAGAGCATGCTCACACTACAATTTCCATTCAGAAATATTGCGGCTGACTCATAAATTCAAATTACATCAACACTTTTATAAAACTATTCAACATTACATGCAATGCACGTAAAAAAAATTATTTTAAAAAAATTGAATTATAAACAAAATAATTTTTATATATTTTAATCATTTATTAGTATAAAATACTATATCAATAGCATGATATTTGTCGATCTAAATTAATAGATAAAAAAAATAACAAATTCATTTAATCAAACAATTAATGTACTTGTGTGCGTTTATCATAAATAAAATTATATATAATTAAATATTTAATATTATTTTAAAATATTATATAATGGAATTGTAGAAATAGTCAATGAATTTGGTAAAAGTTAAAATAATCAGAAAGAGTAAAAATTGATATAAAATATTTTATTCATATGTCTAAATAATTTACTTTGTTAATTTAAACTTTGTAAAGTTAATCTTTTGTTATTTGACCTTGATTGAATTAAATTATTTTTATTATTTTTATTAAATATCAAATCATCATAGTTTAAAATTTCAACGTATTTTTCTTTTCTACTTTATGATATATTTGAAATTTTAGAATAATCTTTATATTATTTTTCATTGTGACATTTACTTTTTTTTTTCACTCATTGCAATCATACAATTAATTTTATATATTATTATTGGTCTCAAATCAAAGGTAATTTTGTATAGCAGAAGCGTTAGAATAATGATCAATGTCAAAGGCACAGAAACTTAGGGAGCCCAAGTTAATAATTTCAGCTGACTTGTAGATCAAGTCAGTTAGACAATGAAATATGTTTAACTTGTCGAGTAGGTTAGGGTTGATTCAAGAATATACTCCAACTACTATTTGTAGCTGGGTTTTAAAACTTGTCAAAAAAGATAAAGTAATAAATAACACAAGATATACAGAGATTCGGATCTGAAATATCCTACATCCTCTCTTACTTCAAATTAAGGGAATTCCACTAATTTTCGTTATACACGGTGTGTTAACACGGTTTACAACTAAGTTCTTCTGTGACGGAGGAGTTCGTCTTCCTCGGTCGCAGGCACAGCTGATCGTAGAAGCTTTACTGGAGACTCCTAGGCTTCTTGATCGGGCAGATTTAAAGTTTTTAGTTCTCTTCAAGAACGAGGTAGGTTCGTGTGAATAGTTCTTTGATAAATGAATTATCAAGGAATTTCTCAATGTCTTCAACTGAAATCTTCGGACCACTGGAATGGTCTCGAATTAAGGATTCAGAGTGAGCTAGAGAGTTTGAATGCTTGGAGAGAGAATAGCAGATCGTGTGCGTGACTAACTTTTTTTCCTTTGAGTTCTTTCTCTATTTATAGAAGAAGGATTTGAATAGTAGCCGTTGTGAGACAAAGGACAAATCCTTCCTTTTTGACTTCTGAAAATGGAGTCGTTGCTTGTACTTGAAGCATGTTTTCTTCCTCTTTATCCGCTGAAAGGTAGGATAAAGTTATTGTCCGCTGGACAATAACCGAGGGTAGATTTCCTTTAAAGTACGAGCGTAGGAATGCGAAAACTGAATCTTGATTCATTTTGCCTGGAC
>AYJT01006031.1:0-14635 GCA_001278415.1 Ocimum tenuiflorum | reverse complement strand
CTCTAACTTTCACGTCCGAACTCGGAATTGAGTGATTATAGTTGTGTTGGAAAGCTAATTTGGAGATATTTCCAACTATATGCTTCAAAGACTGAAATTCGAACTGTACAGAGATCTTAACTCCTTTGATTGGACCCCTTGTGCAGCACATTGCTTGAAATGCTTGTTTTTCATCAACTTTTGCTTGTTTTTCACCAAAATCCTTCAAAACAACTCCAACAAGCATAAAATCCCCAAGATAAATAAATCAAGCTGATAGTAACATGATTTTGCATGTTTTCAATAATAAAAATACATAAAAACTACCCAAAATACACACAAATTATGGTACTATCAAGTGTCGAGGATAGGGACCGGTCAAGGGTCTTCTTCCTTGTCTTCCAGCTCTTTCGCGAATTGATGGCCACTATTTGAGGCTTTTCCTACCTTAGCTGGATTTCGGTTAGCAGTATCGAGCCTTATGAGCGATCAATATTCCGGTTCGATGGTCCTGAGATTTTGACCATCAACAAAATAAATACAGAGCATGTCGGGTTTTTTTTTTGAAAAAATATCCCACACACGCAAAAACGGTTTTTTTAGTGTGCATGAGGTATGTTACCATGCTATCTGTTTCTAATCATTCACCATCTAGAGGGTAGGCCTCCCCACTCTAGTTGTTGTGCGCAGACATCTCGCAAATCCCTACGAGTGTGGATGGCACAACCCACCAACGTCATTATAATCATAAACTCCTTATCACCAACTGCATCATCGCAAATCGTCATCATTCAACATCAAATCACATACTTCGCTTAACAACTCTCTTCGCAAGAGTTTACGAAAGAGAGATAGATAAGCATGTAAAACAGTCATAGGCAAACATCTACTTTGGCAATCATGGTTCATGATTTCATAAAAAGGAAACATATTGGTTTCATATACTTTAGTTAGAAAGCCCACCTGTCTTCCTTGTCAAGTGGTTAAGGTGCTTGCTATATGGTCGGAACCGCTTCTACCTTCACAACGTGTCCACCTTCGAAATGGAATAATTACATGTGAGGATATTGTCATAAATTTGCAATGAAGACCTCGTATATAACGTGCATTGTATTCGTTGCTAACTTTTTTTTACTATTATTGTTATCATGGTCGTCGGGATTGGAGTGGATACTTGAAATATAGGATTCGGAGCACCTTAGCATTTTCTGGAACAGGGCATCTGATTGGGTCGATCCTTTAGAAAGGATCAGAGAGATCTAAGGCTTGATCGGGCAATCGAACTGGGACATGATCGGTCGATCAATCATCTGATCGGGCCGATCCTACAATGGGATCTGGACAAGGATCGATCGATAGGATTTGAAAATGATCGTTCCAATCAAAACAAGATCGGGCTGATCGTTAAGGTAGATCGAGTTCTAGTTTAGGCCGAAAGAGCTTTAGGTGTTCATAAGTGATCGGTCCGATCTTCAAAGATGATCAAGTCAATCTTCAAGTTTTCTGGGAAATTTTAAAATTTCTTGGATGATCAGGCCGATCCAAGGCTGATTGGTCTGATCTTCAAGAACGATCAGGCTGATCAGGCACCTGATTGGGCCAGTCCGATTGTCCGAAAAGTATTGGGAATTTTTCACGCTTTTTGCATTTTTGGTCCGAATTTGGTGTACAAGGTACCTATGGCTTTCTAATTTCGAGCACAAGCTAAATATAGATTCAAAACCAACATTCAATCACATTTTGGGCATCAAAAGTGGGGGAAAAGAAACTAGGGTTTCATGAATAGTCATCAAATCATCAAGAATTTAAGATAGGATTAAAGGTATGATATAAACATGCTTTAATCATCAATAATACATCAAGAAAACATGATTCATCACAGGATTTAAGATAGCATTCTTGTTTTGAAGATGAATGGAGGGCAAGGGTTTTCACCATGTTTGCAATTGAAATAATGGGGTTGACTAGGTGGTTCGATTTCCCTCCTCGATTCCCGAGTATGTGTTTCCTCAAGTTCCGATTCCTCCGAGATTGGTTAAGTGTCGGTTGAGAATAGAAGTTGCAAGAGTTTGGGTGGAATTATGAATTTTGCAAATGAGGGGACTTCTTTATTTATAGGGAGGAGTGAGAGAATTAAGAGGAAACTGATGACGTCATCATCTAGTCTCCAAACTATGATGCTTCAAACTTGGTCCATTCGACCTTCGATTTCCATTCAGATTGAATGATAATCTTCCAAAAATTATTTTGGATATTATTTTTCCAAAATAATAGGTTTCTGAACCTCCAACGGTGTTTGGGATTTTATGACATCATCTTACGGTATTTGCTAGGAAATTTAAAAATGCAAAAACTTAAGTTCTACTTATCCGATTGAAATTTTGAAACCACTTCCGAAATCCTTATTAAAATTCCTACCTAATAAAACATAGTTTATCATAGTTTAAGATAAAATGAAAATCCAAATTTTGTTGAGCCATGCCCATCTTGAAGTCGTATATAACTTGAGTAAATTACGAGTTCTTAAATTCTCCCCACCTTACAAAAAATTTCATCTTCAAAATTTGTTACCTCACCAAAATAGCTTTAGGTACTTATCTTTAATCTTTTCCTCTATCTCTCAATAGCGTCTTCGGTTTCATGGAGTCTCCGCAAGATCTTTACAATCAATATGGATTTATTTCTCAATTCTTACACTTTTTCAATTCAGCACTACTTCGGGTTTCTCTTCATATTGAAGCTCAAACAACAAGGAGATCTTTTCTTAATGAATCACGTGCTTTGGATCATGAACGTACTTTAAGAGTTGCGATACATGATAGACATTGTGTACATTTTTTAGGCTTCGTGGTAATGCTAACCGGTAAGCAATCTTTCTAACTTTCTCGAGGATCTCGTACGGTCCAATCTTGATTTCCACTTCCCTTTTACACTGAATCTTACAACTCCCTTTAAAGGAGAGACCTTCAAGAATACTTTTTCTCCTACTTCAAACTCTAATTCGACCTTTCTCGTATCGGCGTATGACTTCTGTCCATCCTAGGCTTCCTCAATTCGACCATTTCTGCTACTACTTCTGGTCTGATCTCTTTCTTTTCACCAACCTCGTCCGAATATGGCGACGATTTGCATTGCCTCCCATAAAGTGCCTCGTAAGGTGTCATCCTTATGGTTGTCAGATAGTTGTTATAAGCGAATTCTATCAGCGGCAAAACTCATTCCCATTGGACTCATTTGTCCAACACTATAGTCCTCAACATGTCTTCTACAATTTAAATTGTTCACTCCGAATGACCAGCAGTTTGTGGGTGGAATGCAGTGATGAATCTCACTTGAGTACCAAGCTATCATTGCAGGCTCATCCAAAAGTTAGAGGTGAACTTGGTATCTCTATCAGATCCATGCAATCGCATTATTTCTTGAAGATAATGTTCTCTTAATTTGTTAGACCCATACGTGATCTTGATCGGTAGAAAATGAGTGGTCTTGGTCAAATGATCCAATATCACCCAAATGGCGATGTTCCCTCTCAGTGACTTCGGCAGACTCCTAATGAAGTCCATTATTATGTGTTCCCACTTCCATTCTGGAATTTCTAATGGTTGTTGGCTTCTATATGGTCACTGGTGTAGCGCCTTTACCTGTTGGCAAGCTAAACACCTTCCCACAAATCCTGCCATATCCTTTTTCATACCTTCCCACCGGAAACTTTTCTTCAGGTCCTGGTACATTTTTATACTTCCTGGGTGGGCGGTGCGGGATTTTCATACGCCTTTCTTAAATTTTCATCCCTTAACCTTTCATCCTATGGCACGAATATTTGATTCTCAAAGAGCAAGGCATTATCGGCGGCTTCTCGATACTTCTCCGGCTTGCCCATTCGTACTTTCATCGTTAGTTTTTCTAACTCCTTATACTTTTCTTTGGACCTTGATTATCTTTGTCCTCAAATCTAGTGTTGCTACTAGCATGGCTAGCGATCCTTCTGTCGATTAAGGTGGGATTATCACCTCTAGTCTCAATCTCTAAAACTTTTTAATCAAGCTTTCCTCACTCGTTTGGAGTGCATACATCGTTGATCCTATCTTACGACTCAGTGCATTTGCTACTAAATTGACTTTCTTAGATGGTAGTTTATAGTAAGGTCGTAGTCTTTCACGAGCTCTAACCACCTCCTCTGCCTCATGTTGAGATCCTTTTGCTCTAAAAATACTTCAAAATTTTGTGATCTGTGAAAAACAAACATCTGACTCCATAAAGATAGTGTCTCCAAATCTTTAAGGCATGGATAATGGCAGCTAATTCCAAATCATGGGTCAGGTAATTTATCTCGTGAGGCGTCAGCCGCCTCGATGCATAAGCTATCACTTTCCCTTCCTGCATTAATACACAACCCGATCCATTTTTCGATGCATCAGCGTATACCTCATAGTTCTTTTCTGACTTAGGAAGTGCCAACACTGGGGCAGTGGTCAATCCCTTGTTAGGTCTTGAAAGCTAGTTTCGCAATCAGTTGACCATTCAAACTTGAGTCCCTTCTTCAGTAATTGCGTCATAGGTAGAGCTATCTTAGAGGATCCCTCTATGAAGCGGCGATAATAATCAGCTAAACCCAAGAAACTCCTTATCTCATTGGGATTTGTAGGTGTCTTCCTTGATACCTTGATACCTTCAACTGATACTATAGGCCGAAGAAACATCACTTCGCTTAGCCAAAACTCGCACTTACTGAACTTTGCATACAACCGCTCTCTTCTCAATGTTTCGATGATTATTCTCAGATGTTCTTTGAGCTCTTCTCTCCCCTTTGAGTAAATGAGTATGTCATCTATGAATACTAGCACAATGTTATCCATGAAAATAGCTGGCGCATTTGTGAGTCCAAATTGCATCACTACAAACTTGTAGTGTCCATATCTCGTTCGGAATGCAGTTTTCGGTATGTTTGACTCCTTTATCTTTAGCTGATGGTATCCTAACCTGAGGTCAATCTTTGAGAAGACGCTGGCACCGTTTACTGGTTGAATAGATCGTCAATCTTTGGAAGTAGATACTTATTCTTTAGGGTGAACATGTTTAATTCTCAATGGTCTATGCACATTCAGAGTGTTTAGTCCTTCTTCTTGACAAATAATACTGGCATTCCCAATGGAGATACACTAGGTCGGATGAAACCTAGCTCTAACAACTCCTGTAGTTATATCTTCAATTCTTGTAGTTCTCTTGGCGCCATTCTATAAGGTGCTTTTGAGATTGGAGCAACTCCTAGCTCCAAATCTGTCGTGAACTCTAACTGCCTATCTGGTGATAATCCCGACAAATCCTTTGGGAATACATCCGAGAACTTCTGAATGATTTCTAAGTCGAAGATCTGAGTTCCTTCTTTGCTTGTGCTATTCAGGTAGACCATGAAAGCTTGGCTTCCCTTCTTATCAACCATCTTCCTTGCCTGCAGTGTGGATATGATCGGTATTTCCCTTCTTCTATGGATACCATGGAAGCTCACAGCTTCTTCTTTCATCTTTTGGAAGATAACTCTTTGCTCCTTACACACGATCATCGCCCAGTTCTTGACTAACCAATCCATCCCAAAAATGACGTCTACATCATACATATCTAGGACATAGAGATTTAGCGCAGAAAATTTAAGGGATCCTAGTTCGAGTTCTAAGTTCTTACGAACGCAGGAGGTGTTCATGCTCTCACCTGAGGGCATAGTTACTTTCAACCCTTTGAAGCATTATATAGAACTCAGCTCTAAATTCTTGATGCATGCTCTTGATATAAATGAATGTGACGCACCAATATCGAATAATATGATAACAGGTGTACCTAAGATTGAACCTATACCTGCTAGATTTCTCTGATTTTCTTCCTGAGCTCCCAGCCCTTCTATCTCTAGCTCCTGATTCAGCGCATTGCTTTGGCGTAGTGGCAGTTTGGTTGCAGACCAGCAGCACACCTCGACTACGATTAAGCTTGCTTAGCCCATAGCAACTATCCCTGATCGCTAGTTCTAGGAGCATTTTTGAGGTCCCTTTGGTAGCAATTCCTTGTGAAATGGCCTAGGCGGCCACAATTGAAGCACTTGTTCCAAAGAGCTGGGCACTGGCCCCTGTGCTTTCATCCACAACTGTCACATGCCGTACTATTGTGGTTCCTTTGAGCTCCTCCAAATTGTTGTCCATTTGCAGGCCTTCCATAGCCTTGATTTCCTCAGTTTGGTAGGAGGGGGGGTAATAATTTTGGTTGTTGTAGTTGCTCGGTCCAGCGAGCTCTCGGACTTCCACGATTTCAATTACTCCCTCGAGGGTAGACGCCCCACTTTCTCTTCTGACCTGACTGATTGGTAGGCATCATTGACCCCTTTTCTTCGAGTATAGAGGCCTCTACCTCTATAGCTCAATTTAGCATCTCTCTATACGACAACCTTCCATGGCTTGACAGCATGATCCTGATCTCTAGTCTAAGTCCATATTGGAATCTGTGTGCCTTCTTGTTATCAGTAGTAACAAACTTTGGAGCATGGTGTGATAGCGCGTAGAATAGTCGATCATAGGCCTCTACAGACATATTTCCTTGGCATAAATTATGAAGTTCTGCCTCTTTTCTGATTCGGTAACTGAGCGGCACAAACTTTTTGAAGAATTCTTCCCATGACAAATTCTTATAGTGATCGGCAGTGAGAGTCTTTTGATACACCTCAAACCATATATCAGCTTCACTGGTGAATTGGAATGGGATACTATTCATCATTTCTTTGTAAGTACACTCCAGTTAGTGGAAGATTTTCTCCATGGAGCGAATCCAATTTTCAGCATCTGTTGGCTCTCTAGTCCCATGAAACTTTGAAGGGTCCTGTCTCCTAAATACTTTGCCTGTCCTTCTCGCTAGTGGGGGATTGTGCCTCGATATAGATCCAACGTCTACTTCAACAGATGAATTTTTCCCACAACCCTCTTCTGGAGGTATTTCTTCTTCAGCAGCTCCACGGCCTCCTCTGTTGCCACGGCCTCCTCCGTTGCCATGGCCCCCACCGCCACCACGATCCTATGTTGTCTTCCTCCACCTCTTATCATTCTATACCATAAATTATGCAAAACCATTATTAACATGTCCTTCTTATAATTGAGTCATTCTTTGCTCCTTGTATTGCTAACCATTTCACTAATATCGCAATAGCAACTATTATCACATCGTCAGCCAAGTTGAGCATAAGTTTTTTCCTACATACATTATTTATTACTTAGAATTTCTCGATCATAGGATTCATAACATGAATATCTTATATCATAGTAAGTACCAAAACCCACAAGAAGCTATAAATCTCATTATGCATAACATTCATCATTTCATACGTAATATAAAAGAGGTAGAAGCGTCCAGTACTACACACGATGTGAGAGTTTCTAGACTAACATCAACCTAGTACTGAGCCACGGTGCTGATTTTCTAATAAGATTAAGCAACTGTACAACAATATCAATGAATCAGAGTACTCATACACATTGTTTGCATACACAAAATGAATCATATCTCCCTATACAAAATAATCTCGGTAGCGCCTCGAGAGTAAGGCCCGCGGCGTCAGATCCTCCTCCTTGGAGCCTGTGTTGTCTGGGTTGGATACCACCTCAGGATCCTCCTCAAAATCCTCTCCTGGATCTATCACTGCAGCGTGTGGGGCACTCTCCTCTGGCTGCTCAACCACTGCCTCCTCATCTGGATGTGCCTCGGGCTCCTCGGCCTCTTTTGGTATCATCTCAGCAACATGCACTTGTTCTCGCTCTGGCTTAGGGTCAGCCTTCTTCAGAGCTATTGGCTCCACCTCCGCTGTCCCTTCAGGCTCCTGCTCCTCCTCAGAGTCAGTCTCTGCCTTGAACCTCTCAGGACTAAGTGTGGTATTGGGTGACCGAAGACGAGAGGGTCCTACCTCATCGTCATGTGCTCTAAGTGGAAAAGGCGGTGCACGAGTAACTCTGGGCTCATCCTCCCCATCTTAGCTCTCAGCAAGCTCTTAGAATCCATCATCTGCAAAAACAGGCCCAACAGTGGCCTCCTGTAATGGTATACCTCTGCACAATCCTCAGAATCAGCCCGTATAAATCACCCTCCATCTGGGGATGCACCCAGCCGCTGACTCAGATAGTCAGTCACAAATCCCTCTGCCCACTTCTTCTAGCAAGATCAGCTATGGTAACCCCAAAGGTGTGTGCCTCAGTCCAGTTTAGGAAGTAATGCCTGAGGAACTCTGCTATGTCATGCCCATAAGACCAACGGTATGTGCAGTAGGCTCGCACCCTCTACTCAGGTGTCGTTGAAGCTGGCAGCCTCTTCTTAGCTGTATACTTTTGTGAAGCCATCTGCAGAGGGGATCTAGATGTCAGTACTTCTGGAAAATAACTCAGAGCAAAACTACAACAATTACAGAATGCAATAAATAAAATTGCCACACAACAAATCTATGAACTAGCTCTCATGTTGCTAATCTAATCATCCTGGTACACTCTACCCCTCATTCACACTAAGAACGCGTGGTGATTCAATCCATCTATTATGAATTGTCACGGCTGTACAAAATTTTACTTGAGTGGCAAGATACTATTGGTATTCGATGCCTAGGAAAACTTCCTTACAGAGTTCTTCATTGTAGATTCTTCAAGGTCGTATAAGCATTTCCCATCATTGGGTGTGGTTTACCTTCCTTCTCATTTTGAGTTGGGCCTTTCAACTGGGACTCAAAGACAGTTAGAGTCGGAGTCCATCTTGTAAATGTCATCCTTCTGCGATTTGATTCAACAATTCCCCGCTCTGTATCATTGTCTCATCAGTTGGCAATCCTGCACGTCAAGGCTCGTGCGCACCTTCCTTCCATGTTGCTCCCTCAGTTGAATTCTTTGTTGTCGATTGCGATTCCCTCCCACCCTAATTGATCAATAATTATTGTCATTCATGGGTCGGGCATCTCCCTTCTGTATCCAATCATCGTCAATCTACGAGGGTTGCTTCTTTGGTCTTCTGTCGTGGTGTCAGTCGTCTACAGGCATTCTCAAATGCCTATATGCATTCTAATCATTTAAGGAGCATGCATCCTAGATATCTATGTTTATCTTAGGGACGTTACTCCATAAGGCATTATTCCTAAGGCGTTTATGTATCACGGCCTAATAAACATTCACATATGGTGGATAGCCTTGGCATGTCGCTCAAAGTCATGTTCTAATTCATAATCTTATACAACATCCATAGGCGTATTCCATTAGCATAGCTCCTAGATTTCTATGTTCTACAATTCCTTAGGCGTCTATGATATCAATCAATTATCAGATAACATGTTTAATTCACGTATTCTTAGCACATACACACACATTGTTCAGTCATGATTGTAATCATATAATGACCTATAATTCCTAACAATATCTCAAATCCTCGGAGTTCGCATTATTAGAATTATGCTTGTACCTCGTCCGAGAATTTCAACAAGTTAACAGACATACAATGACTGAAATCTCAGTTTAGAATCCCAGGTTTTCGAAAAAGGAACCACTTTTCATTTTAAAGAACTTTTACCTTGCATAGGTTTTTGAAAGAAAATTCTTTTTATAAAAGATAGTTGTGCAACCTTAAATCTTTAAAATGATCTAGAATTTACCTTTTCCCTGTTCAGTTGAAGCAGTGAGTCGGAACGTTGAGTGACCTTACTCAATCTTTGCTTTTTCCAAGGTCTAAACGAAAGGATGTTGGTTCAAGAAAGAGCTAACGGTTCAATACTTGCTTAGGTTTTGAAATGATGAGTCGGCTCCAAGATGATTGACCCACTCTGATACCTCACTGTAACACCCCGTCAATTCTGACTCAACATAACACTACTCGTAAAGGAGAAGAGTGATGAGAATATAAGCAATCATTCATTTGAACAAGATATGAAATGAAGAGAAGGCACCCATTGAGCATAAATAAAAGGGTAAAGTCATATAGAACCAACATGTCTAAGTTTGAGTACATGACCAAATGTTTACAATTGTTCAAATACAGCAGAAATATGATTGGAATGTACATGTGATTATGCACACCCCAGGGCATTTAATCTCTCAAAATAGAAAGGTCACTTCTCAATGTTTGTCGACTTCCCTGCTGGTCAACCTGCATATTTAGAAATATATGCAGGGCGTGAGTACATGAGCACTCAGTGGACACATCACCGAAAAGTTACATACATAAAATTAGTTTGTGTTGCCTATTCACGCGGTTGAATGCCGGGGTTTTATTTTGAAAAGATCCCACAAACGTCAAAATGGTTTTTTTTAGTATACATGTGGCATGTTACCATGCTATCTGTTTTCTAATCAATTACCAACTGAAGGATAGGCCTCCCCACTTTAGTTGTTGTGCGCAGACACCTTGCAAATCCCTGGAGTGTGGATGGCACAACACACCAACGTCATCATAATCATAAACTCCTTATCACCAACACCATCATCAAAAGTCATCATCATTAAACATCAAATCACATACGTCACTTAAAAACTCTCTTTGCAACAGCTTACGAAAGAGAGACAGATAAACATGCAAAACAGTCATAGGCAAATAATAGTTTAGCAATCATAGTTGATGATTTCAAAAAGATGAAACATATTAGTTTCATATACTTTAGTTATAGAGTCCACCTGGTTATAGTGCTTGCTCTATGCCTAGAACAACTTTCACCATCACAACGTGTCCACTTTCGAAATGGAATAATTACGTGTGAGGATATTGTCATCAATTTGCAATGAAGACCTCATATATAACATGCACTGTATTTGTTCGTTAACATTTTTTTATCATTATTGTTATCATGGTCATCGGGTTTAAAGTGGAGACTTAAAATATAGTATTCAGAGCAGCTTAGCATTTTCTGGAACAGGGCATCCGATCGGGCCTATCCTTTTAGAATGGATCAGAGAAATCCAATGCTTGATCGGGCAATGAACGGGGACATGATCGGGCCGATCATTCATCTGATTGGGTCAATCCTACTATGGGATCGGGACAAGGATCATTTGATAGGATTTGAAAATGATCAATTCGATCAAAACTGGATCGGTCCAATCATCAAGGATGATCGTGTTCTAGATCGGGTCAAAGACCTTCAAGGTGTTCTTGAGTTATAGGTCCGATCTTCAAAGATGATCGGGCCGATATTCAAGTTTTCTAGGAAATTTTAAATATTCTTAGATGATCGGGTCGATCAAAGGCCGATCAGCCCAATCTTCAAGCGCGATCGGGCAGATCAGGCACCTGATCGGGCTGATCCGATTGTTTGGAAAGTTTTGGGAATTTTTACATTTTTCACGTTTTTAGTCCGAATTTGGTGTACAAGGTACCTATGGCTTCCTAATTTCAAGAACAAGCTAACTATAAATTCAAAACCAATATTCAATCACATTTTGGGCATTAAAACAAGGGGAAATGAAACTAGGGTTTCTTGAAAAGTCACCAAATCATCAAGAATTCAAGATAAGATTCAAGGTATGATATTGAACATGTTTTAATCATCAGTAATACATCAAGAAAACGTGATTCATCACATGATTTGAGATAGCATGCTTGTTTTGAAAATGAATGAGGGGCTAAGGTGTTCACCTTGTGCAATTGAAACAATGGGGTTGACTAGGTGGCTCAATTTCCCTCATCGATTCCCGGGTATGAGTTTCCTCAAGCTCCGATTCCTCCAAGATTGGTTAAGTGTTGGTTGAGAATATAAGTTGCAAGCGTTTGGATGGAATTATGAATTTTGGATGAATTTTACAAATGAGGAGACTCCTCTATTTATAGGAAGGAGCGAGGGTATCACGAAGAAACTGATGACGTCATCATCCAATCTCCAAACCGCGATGCTTCGAACTCAGTCCATTGGACCTTTGATTCCCATTTCGATCACATGATAATATTCCTAAAATAATTTTGGAATGTATTTTGCCAAAATAATAGGTCTCTAAAACTCCATCGGTATTCGGCATTTTATGGCATCATCTTACGGTGTTTTCCAGTAAACTTAAAATTGTGATAACTTGAGTTTTACTTATCCGATTGAAATTCTGAAACCACTTCAGAAATCCTTATTAAAATTCCTACCTAATAAAACATAGTTTATCATAGTTTAAGATAAATAAAAATTCAAATTTTGTTGAGCCATGCCCGTCTCAAAGTTGCATATAATGTGAGTAAATTACGGGGTGTTACATTCTCCCCACCTTATAAAAAATTTCATCCTCGAAATTTTGTTACCTCACCAAAATAGCTATGGGTACTTCTCTTTTATCTTTTCCTGTAGCTCCCAGGTAGCCTCTTCGGTTCCATGGTGTCTCCAAAAGATCTTTATGATCAATATGAATTTGTTTCTTAGTTCTTGTACGTTTCAATCCAGCACTGCTTTGGGTCTCTCTTCATATTGAAACTCAGGCATCAAGAAGATCTCTTCTTGATGAATTACGTGATTTGGATCATGAACATAATTTTGGAGTTGCGATACATGGAAGAAGTTGTGTACATTTCCTAGGCTTGGAGGTAATGCACACCGGTAAGCAATCGTTCTAACTTTCTCGAGGATCTCGTACGGCCCAATGTATCTTGGTTTCAACTTTCCTTTTACACTGAATCTTACAACTCCCTTGGATGGAGAGACCTTGAAGAATAGTTTGTCTCCTACCTCAAACTCTAATTCAGCCCTTCTCATATCGACGTATGACTTTTGTCGATCCTGGGCTTCCTTGATTCGTATTCTTATTTACCAAACTATCTCCACCATTTCCACTGCTGCTTCTGGTCCAAGCACTTTCCTTTCAACAAGTTTGTCCCAATATAGCGGGGATTTGCATTGCCTCCCATAAAGTGCCTCGTAAGGTGTCATCCCTATGGTTGTCTGATAGCTGTTGTTATAAGCAAATTCTATTAGCGGCAAAACTCTTTCTCATTAGACTCCTCGATCCAACACTATAGTCCTCAACATGCCTTCAAGAATTTGAATTGTTTGCTCCATATGACCATCAGTTTGCGGGTGGAAGGCGGTATTGAATCTCACTTGAGTACTAAGCTCTCGTTCCAGGCTCATCCAAAAGTTAGAGGTGAACTTGGTATTTCTATCATATATAATAGACACTGGGGCTCCGTGTAATCGCACTATTTCTCGAACAAAAAATTCTGCTAATTTGTCAGACCCATACATGATCTTGAACGGTAGAACCCACGATCACCCAAATCAATGCTCTTGGTTAAAAAATCTACGATCACCTAAATGGAGGAGTGAAGGAATCAAGACGAAACTGATGATGTCGTTATCTAGTCTCCAAACCACGACGCTCCGAACTCGCTCCATTCGACCTTTGATTTCCATTTCGATCAAACGATAATATTTCTATAATAATTTTGGAATGTATTTTGCTAAAATAATAGGTTTCCAAACCTCCATCAATGTTTGGGATTTTATGACATCATCTTACAGTATTTGTCGGTAAATTTAAAATTACAATAACTTGATTTCTATTTATCTGATTGAAATTCTGAAACCACTTTCAAAATCCTTATTAAAATTTCTACCTATTAAAACATAGTTTATCATAGTTTTAGATATAAAAGGAAAAACTCAAATTTTGCTGAGCCATGCCCGGCTCGAAGTCGCATACAACGATGAGTAAATTACGGGGTGTTACGCATAGGATCTGCCTCTACCCATTTAGTGAATTAATCAGTAACGAGGAGGACATATTCTTTTTGGCGTACTTCTTGGGTAACTTCTCTACGATATCCATTCCCCACTGCACAAAAGGCCACACGGGAAAACTTGGAAGTAGTGGATCAGCTCGACTACTTCTCATCCCTTCAAACCTTTCACACTTATCACAAATTCTCTGGAACTTTTCTAAATCTTCTTCTAATCTGGGCCAATAGAATCCTACTGAATATGCTCGATGCATAAGACTTCAACCGCTCGAGTGGTTGCCACAAGCTCCATTGTGTAGATCTTCCAAAACGTTGAGCCTTTGCGCTCGAATGATACACTTGAGTAGTGGTCCTTGGAAGAACCTTTTATATAGCTGATCATTTACTATGGCAAATCGGCCCACTTTCCTTCGAAGGTTTAGGGATGTCTTATCGTTCGGGCAACTCCCTCCTTCAGATATCTCAGCATCTCTGTTTTCCAATCATTGAAGTCCTCGGCCACCAACGCCACTGCACACTCAGGCTCACCCTTCCCCATGGCAGTGTTAGATTTTGGTATACGTAAAGCTAACTTTTTTTATGTTGTATACAAAATTAACTATTTCCATGCATTTCATATAACAACTACTCACATTTCCATGTGAATATGATGATTCATTTGATGGATCAAATCACGTTGCTAGGAGGAGGTATCGACGTGGAAGAAAAGGTCGATATCATACTTCACTCGCTCTTGAAGTTTTTTGAAAGCCTTAGACTCAATGCAGTTATGTCAAAGAGGGACTTCACTCTAAGTGAACTCCTCAATGAGCTGGTTACTACTGAGGGAGTCATGGTTCCCAGCGCACAAGCCCTGGCTTCTGCCAAGAGCAATTCTTCTATACTAAAAGGTAAGAAGAAGAAGAAGAAGAAGAAGAGCTTTAAGAGCAAGAAGAAGAAGGCAAAAGTGGGAGCA
>AYJT01006005.1:0-12864 GCA_001278415.1 Ocimum tenuiflorum | reverse complement strand
GCAAAAAAGTGAAAACAATGTATAAAATCCCATGGTCAATAATAGAGCAATACCAAATTAATGGAGCTCACACCTCTGTCAGTGATACGTTGAACATAACAACCACAATTATCATGATCAACATTGTTACCACAACCAATATTATAGATTGATAAGATACCGAATTATCAACTCGTAGGCTTTACAAATAATGGAGGGAAAATTCTTTGATAGGAAAGTTGATAGTGCCAATTTCATCGTGTTTAAATCTTATAGAAGTGATTCTTTATGATATAGTTTGACATGAACCAACACACCCATATAATTATGTTTCAAAAAAAAAATTAAAAATTGAGATATTTAATCATCAATAAAAATATACATATATATTTTTTTAGAGAGAATATTCATTCAATCTCAGCCGTTGATCATAAGGCTAGGATGCCCGCCTCGAACCTCGGCCAAATCGGCAGAACTCTCGAAATCTCTCACAGACTCGGACGGCCCTCTCGATGAATCTAGCACGAGCATCCCAATCTCGAAGGCTCTCTCAGGGTTCGCTCTACAAGACTCAAAGCCGGCCTTGAGATCCCGAACGCATGCCACGTGCTGTAAATCCAAAATGATTCCTTTTGATGACTCAACATAGGGGAGAACGCGTGACCTTGACTTACAGCTGTATTTGCAAATAGGTCCCTTAGATAAGATTTATTTAGATTCTCTCAATGTAACAGTATAAATAGTGCACTCGCACCATGCACACACAATTCTGTTCACTTGCATCTACTGTATCACTTGGATCACCTTCTCTGACGAGTTTCACGTCGAGAAGCTTTGTAATTTTCACTCAATTTATGTATAAAATACTAATAAGTTCGTTCCGGGGGACTATAAACCTTCCTGGAAGTCTTAGTGTCCGATTTACTTTCCTACTTAGAGTCTCGATCATTCCAACAATCAAAATCGAACCTCAATGGTCTCCCATTATACAAATCCTTCATATCCATTACTCCAAAAGAGACAAAATAGTTGATGTCATCAACAAACACCTATTCCAAAGTTAGAATGAGTATCACTTTTAATTCAGTTTATGTACATAATATATGAAAGAATAATTTCAAATGCAGCTTCCATTTTCTTTACAGCCCCATAATAATTAAAATATGATTAATTTTTAATTAGACAATTATGCTCTTATATCTTTCCCCTTTTAAAAATAGTACAGGGCAACTCTGCACCTCATGAAAAGATTAAAATTAAAGGTTCGCTACTATCACAACAAAATTGCAAAATTTATTGTCTAATAGAGTCCATAACACCATTCTTTTTAATCCTGCCAACCAGTCTCAAAATACGACGTGGTAATGCGTTATTACATACAATACAATAGAAGAGTTCAATAGCAATACCTATCGAAGCTACCATACAAAGGAAGCAGCAATCAATGTAGGCGAAATCATCATTCTTTCTTGACAGAAACTGACCCAAGGCGGTATGGTTCGGCACTGTATGCATGCTGCATAAGGAGGGAGAACACCACCATCTCCACGATCACCAAAACATTCTGAAGAGCTTCTTGCAGGTGCTCCACGTCCAGCCAGAAATGTCTCGATTTTATGACACCCATCGCTACAAGAATGTCCAGCAAAATCCCCTGCCCAACAGAAACAACGAATTTTTGAATCTCACACTCATGTTGTAACATCTAACCATGGCACTTCATTTCGAATCATTATGTATGAATAAAGGTTCATAAAAGGCACCATAGATGAACAAAAGAAGTACCATGTTATGAACAATAAGGCACTCTAATTTCCTCTAGTGTTGTGGAGTAATCTCAGCTTCGCATATTTCACTAATCAACGGCTGAAATTGGATCCTAGTGAACTAACTAGGCATATGGATCTATTTGAACTAAATCTTTTAGGTTTGTATTCAAATAATAACCCACCTCGGTGAAATAATTAATAACCCTGCATTATTACGCAGTGAGTTGTGCATTTTTATGTAATAAGTTGTGCATTTCTGTAAAAATGCACAACTCAATACGTAAAAATGTATGGTTATTAATTAAGTCACTAGGAAGAATTATTATGTAATCATGAGCCAAATCTTATATCCATATATATATATGCACACACACATACACAACACAAGTGAGTAATTTGTATATCTCAACACAATTTTAGTAGAAGATTGTTTATCTCCCAATGAATAAACTCATAATGGTTTTTAGTTTTAATCCAAATGAGTTCAACAATCACAATAGTCGGACCATTCATGAAAGCAAAAAAAAGAACTCATTATTGTGCCACTTATCACTGCATATTAAATTGGTGCATGAGAAGCATACCTGCCAGAAACAGAAGAATACAATTCCTTTGACACACAAGAATTTGGCGAGAGGTTTGTGAGGTGCCAACTCCTTTGCGAAAACATGGTAGAACACAACAAGAGAGTACAATGCTAGTGAAACAGAAATGTTCAAGATGATAGTGAATGTCCAGCTCAGCCAGTTAGGATACAAATCAAGAAGTTGGAACGCTATCATCAAGACCGAGCAAACTGGGCGAATCACAACAAATTGTAAGGTCCAGTCCTTGAGAAGTTTTAGATTTTTGTGGTCCAAACGGACAGTATGAGGCTGCATTCAAAAATTGACATACAATTAGAAACTTTATACATATGTTTGTTATGAATTACTAAGATAACACCATCTGGAAATCTCACAAATGAATAAACTTGGACCATCACAAATCTCAACAGAGTAGCCTTGATTCATGTCAACCATCCCAGAACTTCTTGCAATAATTATCAGTTTAATTTTGTGTAATGCATTAGAAAAATAATCCTTGGACTTCTCATTTGTTGAGCCATGATATAATTAAGTCTTTGTTAGAGATGCAGTTTCCTTATTTAAGTTATTTTCAGTTTCCTTATTAAAAATTATTTCCTTTGAATTATTTAGGTTTCACTAGGGTTTTATTGGACCTCATTCTTAGGCTCTGATTTATTAGGGTTTCTGAAGAGTTATTAGTATCTATAAATAGGGTTAGTCTCCAAGAGAAAAAAATCGACAATCGTAGTCTTGATTTGGGAAACGGCACATAGCGCTTGGTATTCAAAGCTTTGCTCCTGGGCTACATAATTGTAGTTTGTGTTTTCTTTTATTATCAATAAAATTAGTCTCATTTCAATCATCATCCTCTTTATTCTAACAGTATTTTACTCTAGAAAATGGCCCACCAGACAGATATCCACTATATTCCATATTGACCTTAATCACATGAAATGTTCTTCTATACCAAGGCAAATTTTAACGAAACGATAGGTACTAAATAACCTAAATTAAAAGGATTATACCTGGAAAAGAGTCATCGGGAATGAGTGATGAATTTCTCTCCCTTTGATTTCATCAGGTACTATATTTTTGCTGATGGATATGTTCAGGTAAGTGTACAACAAACTCAAAAACTTTGCCATCACCTACCATTGAAGAAAGAGTTAACTACTGTAACGAACTTAGTTCTGAAAACAACATTTATTGTCTCAATCGCCAAAAATCTCACCAGAGCTTCATAGCATTCTTTTACAGACTCCAAGAAAGTGAAAAATGTTTCGCTCCCCAGTATGTCCAACAGACCGACATAAGAATTAATAGCATATATGGGGGCCATGAGGACGATTATAATAATAGCCTTTTGTTCCTTGGGCTTCTTCCATGACATGTAATGTTGGGACACGAGCTGTATCGAGAAGTGCAAACAGAGCATGACACATATCGTTGATCCCAACAGTGTAAACTGTCCACGATCCATGATGGAGGTTCCGCTATCTGGATAGCAGAATATAACTATGAGGAATTCCAAGCATTTGTCTGACCTCAAATGCAATTCAGAAAAATTCCTTAAACAGTGAAGATTCCTTATTGGATTATTGGAACCTCACGGACTATCTATCAATAGAATCATAAAGACAACTTACAAAATCAAAATATAAACTAAAAGCTGAAAAATATCCACCCATATGATCATCGTTAAGGCTATTTTGCTTCTCAATAATTCCACATTCACAAATCACTTGTGCTGAAGTACTAATATAATAAAGTCTAGGTATTATCCATTTGAATCATTTGTCTCCCTTACTTTCCAAATATGAGCATGAAAACTCAAAATGTGGTAATATCTACGTAAAATAAATTCTGACCACAGACCAAAGTAGTGCCTTCATCTATCATATACAAAACCCGACTGATCTATTGTAGAGGAACATTTTGTCCAATTTGATACCAGGACTTGATCATAATATTGATTTCAAGAATCACAAGTACGCCTAGTATGATTTAATGTGTAATTAGATTCACTTATTATCCACACTGAACTTATGAATCACAGATTTCTTCACTTAATATCCACACTGAGCTCATGATTCTCAGATTTCTTCACTTAATATCCACACTGAGCTCATGATTCTCAGATTTCTTCACTTAATATCCACACTGAACACATGATTCACAGATTTTTTTTCAAATTCTCAGTTCACAGATTTTTTTTCAAATTCTCAGGCAATCTGATGAAAAGTTTTCTTATATATTCAAGGAATTATTCATCCGACCTTTTTTCAAAATTTATGTTCTGTACCCTAAGAAGCAAAGCCCCCCAAAAGGAGAAGTAGGTGAAACAAAATGGGTAAAAAATGGAAGACCCAACGAAGGTTTAAACGCTGTATTCTCAAGATCTCAAGAATCTGAAGTAGTTCGATTATGAAAAAAAAAGGTATAGCAAATAAGAGAAAATAGAAAAAAGGAAAACCCAACAAATCCACTTGAACTATATATCATACATACTTTGCAATTTCAAGAAAAAAAATGAATATAAATCTCAGAGGATGATGGAAAAAATCGCTCAGCTAAACCAACCCGAACTACCCCCAGCGTGATGTTTCGGAGGCCTAAACAGTTGAAAAGAAAAAACACAACTAACTGAGCAGAGCATACACGAAGATAACGGCTATGGAATTATGTCCGGATCCAACTTAAAATCAACCAGAAATCGAAGCCATGAACGGAAAACTCAAAAAATGGATGAGACTTACAACTGTAGAAAGTGATCGCAGACGACGGAGAAGAATCAACAATGAAGCAACTGATTGTCAAGTTTTGACTTCAATACTGTGTACTGTGTACTGTGTACTATATGAATATAATATATATATATATATTAATTAGATTTTGAGTAATATTGTTACACGTATCAAACAAAGGGATGGACGCGGCTGTGGGAACGTGATGTACGAAATTCATCGGACTCGTCGATTAATTGGTATCTTTTTCTTTCTTTTTTTTTCCCGGGAGATGAAGCGTTGATTGTATGGGTTTGAGTGGTAGGTGAGAAGCCAAAATTCAGAATCTAAGCGCTTTTCAGTAAAAATCATTATATAATGGAATATTTATACAGCATTTCATGTCTACTTTTGTCATGTATTTGTACCCTTGATTCAATCGATTCATGTCATCTTTTATACAATAGTTTTACATATTATATTATATTAATTTGGTGCTTGACATATGCATTAATTAATTGAGATAAATCATTACAAAATATTTTTTAAAAGAATATTTTATCTCATTTAATTAATGCATCTATGAATCATCTAGATTCTTTAATACAAATACGATTTAAAAAAAAAAAGCGTATGAATTGGATTGGAGATTCTTTAATACAAATATGATTTTAAAAAAAGAGTATGAATTGGATTGGATTTCACAAATTCTTGGATGTTTGCCTGAATAAAGCTCTACACTTAGCGATCTTGTGAGAGACATAGTTAATTTGATAATCAAGTCCCCTTTCTTGTCACTTGCTCTTGTATTTGTTAGTTTTGGTTGTTTTGTTTAGTTTAGTTCAATTTTTGTTTATTTAGATATTGGGATTTAGTCTAAAAACCGGAAAAACTTGTTTAGTTTAACAAGTTCAATTGTTGAGTAACTATTATGCTTAAAATTTTGTTATGATAATTGAGACATGATCTTGCAATACGTTTTTTTTTTCTTGCACTACAAAAATATGACGTATTAGTAACGGAAAGTTCCAACAAGTGAAAATTAAAATTGTCGGCCACGATGCATCGTTGGCAGGAGCGCCGGTGATTGGCAGCGGTGGGGCGAGGAATCGAGATTGGAGAAAATAGGTTTTACTCTGCGTAATAACTCGGTGGTAAATTTAAATGTGGGAAAAGATACTAGCGATAGAAAGAACCGGTTGCTTAAATAAATATAAAATAAAATATATAACTTAGCAATGCAAGATACCCGTCGCTAAACAAAATCGCGATTTCAGGAAATAAATAAATATTTACAACAGAATAACCTGCCGCTAATAAATAATTAAAAAAAATAAATGAAACATTATCGACTCACAAATTCGTCGCTAATTAATAATTAAATAAATGAAAAACTCGAAGAAAATATAGCGACGAATGTAAGTAAATAATTTATATAAATTCCTATTTATTAGACGAACGCTATGTCCGATGCTAATTATAATATTTAATCATTCGTAGCTAATTAGCGACCGGCGAATATTCCATGGTCTTGTGGTGTAGAGTGCGCACGGTGTATTTGAGCTAAAATCCCAAGAGAAACGGTTCACTAACTCCAAACTTGTCTCAATCACTCAACATTTATGCTCCAATTTTAAATTTATCTATATATTGAAATAATACCCCAAAATTTTCCTGACTAAAATAACACTAATCTACATAAAATATAAACTAATTAATTACAAGTTTCTTATAAAATATTTTTATATAATTTTTATTATTCTTTCTCATATAAAATTTATAATAATAAAAAAAAATTTATTTATTTAACTTTTAATTAGTAATAACAAGATACACATGTCCGTACAGATCATAAACTAATTTCTTTTAAACAAGTCCCGTATCATGCGACCTAAAATTTTTGAGCCACTACCAAGTCTTATGATTGATAAAATATAGGGTTGTAATCTTTTATTATAAAAATATCTTTCATTTGTTTATTTTGTAAATGAGCTTAGAAAGTACAAACGATATAATTACTTTTGTATTACAAAAGAACATATTGGTTAGAGAGACTAGCTTTGGCCAAGAAAGACAAATTAATCTGAACCATAAAAAGAATAAAGCAAAATCAAGCCTAAAACATTTATTCGAATTTTAACTTTCAGCGCATCTGCCCCTCCATGAGGTTACAGTTCATTTAATCATATATAGTATCCCGTTTGGCCCCTGCAACTAACCATGTTTGTTCCAATGATTCCTGAAATATCATTGGAGAAATATATCCCTTCTAATGTTAAAATGTACTAATTCCAGTTAAAGAATGTATCACATTCATAAAGTGATATTTTCAATAATGCAAGTGATCCGATCCCATCCAATAAAGAAAAGTAATACAAATATGTTAGTTACAAAGAATAAAGCAAATGAATCAAATGACTGGATGAATTATGATACTAAAGCACATCAAACTGTGTATACGATTACCAACCATATTTGCATCTCACAACGTTTTCAGCACCTCCCCCAGAACTAGTCCCCATTGCGTCCAATGGCTGCCACCCTGTCAGTGAAATTTAGAATTAACTCAATATAACATCATGCCATGACCAGTGCAAGACTTCAAAATTTTTATGACTAGTAGTGGCTATCGGTTCCACATTCACCCTTACAAAATCGGCCTGTAATAAGATGGCCTAGGTTTCAATCTCCCATCAATGTGTGACATTTGACATGATTCAATTGCATATATACACACTAGAGAAAGATTATGTGTGAGAAAATGACCTGACAGAAAACCGCAAATGGATCCCTTAGAGGGCCATCACATGAAAGTTCACTTGTACTTCCGTCGATAAAAGTCCCATCAGCGAATATCACCTACACCATCACAATTTCCGATTTACACACAAGCATCAAAACACAAATCATCTTGCAAAGTTTTGTAACAAAAACAGCTTGATAAATACCTCAGATGCATATCCAGGAGTTGCACCTGCTGTAGGTTTTGTAAAAGAACTGACTGGAGAACTTCTCTGCACAGCTTCACAAAACGCAAGCAGGCGTTCCCGGCTTCCAAGTTTCACTGCCTGAAAAAGAAAGTATGATATCAGTATGTAGTTATATGTCGATCTTAATTACCAATAAAACAACACAAGTCATTGTACCAATCTTCATTATCAACACCTCGAACATCAACATATATGGGATGCCTATATACTCAAGATACCTGCACTACATCATGCCGGGGAGCTCGGCAACCTGGTTGCACCTCGTATCCTTGACCTTCCATGACTTCAGCAATGAGAAGGCTTCCCTGATAATAGCTTAAAATGTCATGATACGATAGACATGTACTATAATGTCAATCTCTCAGGGGCCGCAAGGAGAAAATTGACCTATAAAAAGGATGGTTTTCACCTTTATTGCTTCACCAACCATTTGTGGAGCGAGAAACAAACCCTGAAAAAATATTCGCATTATATCACCAGGTGTTGAACCACAGTCAATTCCTAGACCTGGGGCAGAGAGACGAGCGGCTGCTGCAGCCACCCATTTTTTTCTCCCAGCAACATACCCACCACACGGTGCTATGGTTCCACCAGGATTTTTTATGAAACTTCCAGCAATTAGATCTGCACCCTGACGGCAGAAACATCACTACGAATGAGCTTTGATGATTGAAACTCTAGAATAAAGATCAAATCAATACAGAAATGCTACATACCACCATCGGAGGTTCAATTCTCTCTGTAAATTCACCGTAGCAGTTATCTACCATTACAAAACAATGTGGATTCTGCAACTGAATGTGCACATGCATGGGCAACTAGAACAGTTAATCCTTCAGTTGATAATGGAAAGAAATCACAAGGAAAGAAAAAAGTTTCATAAGTTTTTAACAGTTTATGCAAATAACATTTGATAAGTTTTCCAGTCCCTGGCAGACGGGTACATCTTCTCAAGTATAACAGATTAATTTACTCAAAATGTTATTAAAGTACACAAAAAACTGATTTTCTTTTTAGATACCTTGATTATTTCTATAGCTCTACCAATTTCATCTACACTCAAGCTCCGTCTCCATGAATAACCACATGATCTTTGTATTAGCGCACATTTTGTTTGAGGTTTCAAGGCAATCTTCAGAGCTTCCCAGTTGAGCCCTCCGTCTTCAGCAAGCTGAAATATGAACAGGTTCAGTGGAAAAAATGCCCATAAGAAAAGAATCGATCTCAACATGTGGACATTTTGGAAATTGTAAATGAGGCAAAACATACTGGCACTTCTCTGTATTCTATTCCAAAATCTTTCAAAGAACCCAAACCATTAGAGTCCCTGACTCCAATAACTTCCTCCAATGTGTCATAAGGAGCTCCAGCAACTGCCAGAAGCTGGCAAATAATAAGTCTAAACATATAGTAGATTCATTTGAAACATAAGATCATTTGTGCAAAAGAAAAGAATTCTGAATAAGAACTAGAACTTCAAGAAGAAAAACACAAGCTTACCTCATCCCCAGGCCTTAGGAAAGCAAACAATGCGCAGGTGATTGCATGAGTACCTGAGAAAAACTGGTATCAAATAAATAAGATGAGTAACATATATCCTTGTCAAATAGAGAAACAACAATACAAAATGAAGAACCTGTGCTCGAACAATGGCCGATTCAGCACCAAAAATTTCTGCAAAAGCTTGATCAAGGGCTTCACGCCCGCCAGATTCTTCATGACCATAGCCAGTGCTGCCACCAAAGTGCTGGTGCGGTTGACATGTATCATTGACATTCATAAAACGTTAGATGAATAAGTTAAGTATGCATGTCAACTGACATCCAGTCCTCCAGTCATTTTTTCTAAAGCTCATGTAAAGTTACACCACCACTAAGAGTATAAGTAATCAGGGTGAAGGCTTATCAACATGCTAATCAAAAAACAATTTCGTTAAGGTAAAATGTATTGCATTTGATGGTATACAACATAGTTTTCCTTACCAAGAAGCAAATTGTATTACTATTTCGTGAAGAAAAAATGAAAAGAAATCTATTCAAGGTATCATCTAAAGCAAACCTAGCGATTGGTCAAGTTAATTTGAGCTCTAGAACATCCCCAATGAAGTCGATAAAGCAAGAAAATCAACACAATTAAATTCCCTTTACACCCAAAAGAAAATGAGAAATGCTAGCAAGTAGAAAACATCAATCGAAAGTAAACCCAAGCCTGCCAAATCCAGAGCTGAGCTTACATGAGAGCCAACACGGACATTCTGAAAA
This sequence comes from Ocimum tenuiflorum, assembly GCA_001278415.1. NCBI lineage: Eukaryota > Viridiplantae > Streptophyta > Magnoliopsida > Lamiales > Lamiaceae > Ocimum > Ocimum tenuiflorum. The sequence goes on along the minus strand of AYJT01006005.1, from coordinate 2,573 downwards.
GCTTTGAGCACTCGAGCGGAGTTGTGCGCCACCAAATTATCCACCGCTCGGAACTCCGAGTACAACGAGTCCACTGCTTTCTCAACCTGTGAAATCGCCGTTAAATTTCCCCAAAAAAAAATAAATAAATAAAGAGGAGTACAAGGCATTGAGTGGTGCGTTATACCTCGGGTACGAATGGCTTGACATCGCAGTGGAGAGAAATGGACACGGGGCGTGGCCTAGAGCGGACTGGAATTGTGGGTCCTGTAAAGGCCGCGGTGGCGCAGGTAAAACAAAAAGTGGGCGTGGGATAGCCGGTGGAAGATAAGAGCATCGACATCTCCTTGCTCTCCCACCAAAATTGGATGCCTATTACAGTTTGGGCCAACTTCGGCTCTACATTTAGAGTACAACATGTTACAATCAAATATTAAATATAATCAAGTTTAAGATATTTAATTTGAATCACTGAACTCTAGATGTTGGCTTTTATTTCATTCATCTCCCCCATCTTCACACACTTAATAGTCTTTTTCTCCTTTCTCAATCTCTATATATTTATTGCGTCTATATTTTATACAGACGTATATGTAATATTTTCTGTCACTCATTGATATTATCGTTTGTCCCTCACTACTCTCGAGCAACAATTCACTGCTGGCGGAGAGACATATGGTGACGTTGAAGGTACCCATACACTAAACTTTGATGGTCATCAGAGTAATAATACAAGTTGCGGAAGCATTAGAAAATAAGTATTGTGTGTGGACCCGGTTTTATCTCAGCTGACTTGTGAGCAAGTGAGCTGGGTTTCTTAAAGTTGTTTGTTCTCAAGTAGGATCAGTTAGGGTTTGTTCAGTTATACTCCAGCTACTATCGGTAGCTGGGTTTCAAATCAACCCTTAGAATAACATAAATAACTGAAAGCAATAAATAAGAAGAGATATTTATAGAGGTTCGGATCTTAAAATTCTACGTCCTATCTTCCTTTTCCACGAAGGAAATCCACTATAGTTGTTAGTACATGGTGAATTAACACGGGTTACAAACAAACTATCTTCTCTAACGGGAATCTACTACCACTTCCGATCGTAGGCAGTGCAGTCCTTCGAAGCTCTACCAGATCCACTCTTAGGCTTCTTAGATCTGCGGGGTGAAGGTTTATGTTCTCTTCAGGAACGTAGGATGAGTTGGTTGATTTCTTTTCTCAGATGGAAATCTGAAGAAAGGGTCTCGGAAACCCTGGACTGAGGGCTATTTCAGGTCCTCCGGTGAGTCTCGAATTTAGAACTTGGAAAGCTTAGAGAGAGTTAGTAGATTGCTTGATTCAATAGTTTTGGTTTCAATTTCAATATCAGTAGTCTTTTCTTTTCATTTGACTCCTCTATTTATAGGCCATATATGAATAGTAGTCGTTGGAAGGCATGGAACGACCGATCAAGTCCGTTGTCTGCAAATAGAGTCGTTGGTGTATTTCCAGTAGGCTTTACCAATTCTTTATCCACCGGGCCGTCAGCTTTCGGCTATCGTCCACTTGATAATAACCGTTGTCAGAAATCCTTTTCAGGAAGCATTTCGAAAGTTAGTTCTGAACATTCCTCTTTTGCCTTAGTTGTCTTGGAGACAACTGGGTTTGATCTCTGACTTGATCTGAGAGATTCATTGTAACACCCTGTATTTTATTTCCGCTAATTATAATTATTTAATAACCGGTCCATAATGAGCAATTATATAGTCCGAGATTAACATGCTTAAATTTGTTATATTAAGATTCAACATGATAAATTCTGTTGAGAGGATTCCAGAAGTAGTTCCGGAATCTCAATCGGACAACCGTAGCGAAAGATATTGCAGTTATAAGTTTTACTGGGAAATCTGCCCGTGGCGATGATGTCATAACCCTAAATAGTTGAGTATGACCTGAGATGTCGAAAGATTGTAATTTATCCATAGCAAAGCTCTTACAATTTTATTTCTCGATCAACACTTAGAGAAATTTCACGAGCCAAACTTGTTTCATCCATCAATTCGAAGGGGAAGATCGGAGGGAGTGCTAGCCATCATCCCAAATAGGATTTAGCAAGGTAAATCCCTAGTTCTACAATTTTTTTCTTCTTGAGAAAACATGATCGATCCTTGTTAGAATTAATGTTATCATTGTTGTTTATGTGTGCCAACTTAATTTCTAAATATTTTGTTCCATTATATATCGATTTGAACAATTAATCCTAAAACCCTAATTTTTCATACCCTTCATTGGACGCCCAAGGACGATCTAATGTTGTTTTTGAACCCTTATTATCCTTAGTTTGAATATTTGGAACCTATTGATGCCTTCGTTGAGAGATTCGGATAAAAAACATGAAAATCACGAAAATTTTCGAGAGATTTCTGGACACTCGATCGATCCGATCAGAGCCCGATCAACTCGATCGACCTTGAAGATCGAGTCAATCCAAACTTGATTGACCCGATCCATCAAGAACACCAAGAACACGCTCAGAAAACTTGAAGATCGACCAGATCACCCTTGAAGATCGACTTGATCGACCAAGAACACTTGAACTTACCCAGAAAAGCCTTTCAACCCA